>BSSO01004421.1:0-14581 GCA_030267885.1 Mesembryanthemum crystallinum | reverse complement strand
GGAGAGAGAAAATACAGGGACTGACTGTGTTGGGGAGGGGAACTGTTGGGTCTGCCGTCTGGGATGGGGGAGAAGGGGTTGGGGTTAATCTGGTCTTTTAACTCTTTTTTGGGTGGTATTTACTACACTCCTAAAATATTTGCATTTGACTTTTTATAGTTTTCAAGACACTATTTTAATAGTAAATAATTGTAAATTATATCAATACAATAATTATAAAGAGTTGATATTTTGAAAGAGTGTGTAAAATGAATCTAGCAATTGTGTTTTGATCATGTAAAACTTTTTATTTATTCACAGATTAATGTTCTCAAAAGTTAAATATAAAGATTTTAGTGGAATAGCAGGAGTAATAACTGATAAGTATCTCTACATCCCACATTATTGTTAATATTATTTTATTGATCATTAATTAATAAAAGAGTATATAAATATATAAATTATGAATACTTTTTTTAAATTTATATTAAAAAAATTGAAAAAATCTAATTTTTTTTTAATTTATATAAATATAATTTTTTTATGATCAAGTGCTATTTTAATACCCGTGAAAAAATAAATTTGAACATAAAAATATAAAAGAGAGTGAGTATAAATTTTAACAGGAATATAAAAGAGAGTGAGTATGTACTAGTAAATCTTTGGCACTATCGTTTTATCTAAATTCTAGTCATCTCTCTTTCATTCCGGAATACTCTTGTGTTCGTCACGTCATCACGCCTATGTAGGACAACTTTCCATTTGTCTTATTACTAGTTTGGATTAATTGTGGATTAAATTTAGCTACTATAAGGGGACAAAACGGCTCTCGAAACCCCAAAAATTTCAGTGTCATATTTTTCAATGATATTGTACGGGCATCCTTATAGGGGCGCAGGAGAGGCCCATTGTCGAAATCCGGGTCCATAAGAGCTTTACAAGTGCCTTGAATGGTCACTCGGAATAAGGCCACAATCGGAGAAAATACGAGCATAAGGGCACTTAGGCCTCTCGGAACGGCGCACGGAGCCACAAGGGGGCCTCTTGTGTCCCCCCGAGTGACCACGCAAGTCAGCGAGGCGAAATTAGACCGGGGCCCCGTAGGACAAAAAGTGTGGGGTATAAGTGGCAAAACGACTCCCAGAGCCACAAAAATTAAATTGTCATATTTTTCGACGATATTGCACGGGCATCACTATAGGGGCGTAGGAGGGGCACATGACTGGAATATGGGTCCCTAAAAGCTCTAAAACCGCCCACAATGGACACCCGAAAGAAGGCCCCGATTGGAGAAAACACGATTGCAAGGGCACTTATGCCTTTCGTAACGGTGCACCGAGCGACGAGGGGGTCTCTTGGGTCCCCCCGAGTGACCACGCAAGCCGGCGGGGCGAAACTAGACCGAGATCTCGGAGGCCAAAAAGTGTGGGTTATAAGTGGGCAAAACGGCTCCCATAGCCACAAAAATTGAAGTGTCATATTTTTCGACGATATTGCACGAGCATCCCTATAGGGGCATAGGAGGGGTCCATGGTCGGAATCCGTGCCCATAAGAGCTTTATAACTGCCCGCAATGGTCACCCGAAAGAAGGCCCCGATTGGAGAAAACATGAGCGTAAGGGCACTTACGCCTCTCGGAACGGCGCACCGAGCGACGAGGGGGCCTCTTGGGTCCCCCCGACTAACCACACAAGCCGGTGGGACGAAACTAGACCGTAGCCCAGGAGGCCAAAAGGCGTGGGCTATAAGTGGGCAAAACGGCTCCCAGAGCTACAAAAATTAAAGTGTCATATTTTTCGACGATATTGCACAGGCATCCCAATAGGGGCGTAGGAGGGGCCCATGGCCGGAATACGGGTCCCTAAGAGCTCTATAACTGCCCGGAATGGTCAATCGAAAGAAGGCCCCGATCGGAGAAAACACGATCGCAAGGGCACTTAGGCCTCTCGGAACGACGCACCGAGCGACGTGGGCCTCTTGGGTCCCCCCGAGTGACCACGCAAACCGGCGGGGTGAAACTAGACCGGAGCCCGGGAGGCCAAAATGCGTTGGCTATAAGCGGGGAAAACGGACCAGTTTCGATCGGAAAAAAATAATTAACTAGTCTAGCCCAATCCAATCTGAAACGATATCTTAAAAATTTCCCCAATTTTTTTGAATAAATATATGTTTATTTATATAAATTATACTAATACTTAGTTTGTTTTGACCAAAACTATTATTTAAAACCGCTGTTATAACTAATTTATGTAATTGTATTTGATATATGATACAGTGAATATTTTACCGCAAGAATGTTATATAAGGAATTTATGCATGATGTGATCAACTGTATGTGTAAGAATAATGGGGTTATGTCTCTCCCTGTAACCTGTTTATAATTTACTCCATCAGTTCGGATTCGATTATTTCATTTAGATGTAGTATTATTTGACCATGAATGATTCGAAAATTTTAAAGATTCAAAATATAGCACTTTTCTTTTTGGATTATTATTTAAAGTTTTAGTTTTGATTAAATTTTGCATTTTGAACTATATTATATAAAGCAATCAAAATACTTCTCGAAAATGGTTACACATCAAAAGAGACCAATTTTAAATCTGAAGATAGGAAGATAGTATAGGTGTTCAAATTGAGAAGGAATACCTAGCCCAAATAGTTGAAATACAACAATATGCCCAATCAATAAATCATAGGGCTTATACTTGTGTTTTTGATACACTATTATTCAAACAATTTAATATGCATGTGTGACAATAATAATCATACTAACTATACATGGATGAATGTATCAATAATTCATCCATATATATGGTGAGGCAAGCGAGGAGAGATGAAAGCTTCGAGTGGCCCAACTTTCATATTTGACAAACCTGGACTCTCAGTCATATCAATTGGCCCATCATCATTTGGAGTTGTGAAATCAAATGCATGAAGAAGACTACCCAATGTCAAATGCACCACATGAAGTGCAAAAGATGACCCGGGACAACCTCGTCGGCCTGCACTGAATGGGATCAACTCATAATGTGTACCTTTCACATCCACATTCTTATGGGTCGTCAAGAACCTCTCGGGTCGGAACTCGTTCGGATCTGGCCACACATCTGGGTCGCGGTGGATCTTCGACATGTTGACCACAACCCGGCTGCCTCGTCCCACGTGGTAGCCCCCGATGGTGCAGTCGTCGATGACGAGGTGTTGGGACGAGAGCGGCGAGGGCGGGTATAGCCTTAGTGTCTCCTTGACAATGGCTTGGAGGTATGGTAGGTTAGACATGTCTAGCTCCGTCACTTGTCTGTCTTTGCCGATTTGGAGGTCTAGTTCCTCTTGGGCTTTCTTTAAGGATTTGCGGTTGTTTAGTAATAAGGACATCGCCCATATTAGAGTTGTTGCTGTTGTATCGCTACCTCCTGCAATCATATTCTGCCCAAAACACATCAATGTCAAAGTTATACTGTTAGATTCACATTGCTATAGTCCATCAAAAAGTACTAACTAGTTCATCTATTTGAATTCAAATGACTTAAGTTTACAGGAAACTGAAATCTGCATACTATCCTTAACTATATATACATTTTGCACCCAAAAAAAAAAAAAAAAAAAAAAAAACTACTTATAAATTCAAATCTTATCATAATTTGACATTATACTACCCAAAATTCAAGCTAACCTGAAATCCAAGTTAATAAAAAATCCAAACTAAATAAACACAACTTGATCCAAACAATTCAACCCAAATGGGTTAGTTTAACATGCAACTTGACCAAAACCACCCAACCGAAAATCCCAAATTCGACTCAGGTCGTCCAATTGACATCTTTTATTCGACTCAGGTCGTCCAATTGACACCTTTAATAGATGTGAGTTAAAAGTCATTAACTCATTTGAATTATTTGTTGTAATTGGAAAAAGTTACTCATCTATTTTTCGTCTACATTGGGTTTAAACGTGTTTTACAATTTAACATGCCAAGCTTACATTTTCGGAAAATAACACCAACAACATATATGTCCAAAATCCAAATACTACTACTAACAAAGTATTAACAAAAATTAAACTGGTGATTATCCATGAAACTAAGCAAAATTCCTTTTCAAAAACTAATCAAAAATTTCTGACGCAGCCGATGAAAATAATCCCCCTTCGATTGTAATTTAGAAGTACATATATTTAAATTAATAAACAGTTTAATCGGTGATTTAAGAGTACTTACAAAGACTGTGGCCTTATTGATATGATCAGCCTCATATCCACCCAAATTTGTACCTTCAAGAAGTGACAACATCACATCCATGAAATCTTGATCTTCTTGATTTTTACAACCGTAACTAGTTCTTTTTTTCTCTCTATGCTCATCAAGCAACCTTTGAAGTATAGTGTCACATTCCTTATTAACCCTCTTCATTGCTTTCTCATGCCCCCCTAAATCCATCCACCTTAACCATGGTAAAAAATCACCCACCACAATTATCCCAAACAAATGAAAAACCTGCTCCAAAGCCTCTTGCCACCTCTTCCCCTCCTCCTCATCCTCCTTCGTTATCGGGCCGCCCGGCCCGTCGCTACGGTACCTCTTCCCCACAACCATCCTCACAATGATATCTAAGGTCAATTCCAAGAACCCTTTCTTAAAATCCACCAGAGCCCGACCCGGCCCGGTCCGGCCCATCAAGGCCTTGACATAGCCCGACACCTCGGAGGCCCGAACGGGCCGGAGCTGCTCGAGCCGGTGGGCCGAGAGGAGGTGGAGGGTGGTGAGCTTCCTGATCTCCCTCCAATACGGGCCGTAGGGGGTGAAGCCCAACATGGCGTAGTCGAACCCCAAGTGTTGAGAGGCTAAGAGCTTGGGCCGGGATAAAAGGGCGACGTCGTTTTTGGTGTAGCATTCCTTTGCCAGGGCCCGACTGCTGACCACTACGACCCGTTCCCGGCCCAACCTAAGGGTGAATACCGGCCCGTACTCGTCGGCCAAGGCTCCGAGGGCCTTGTGGAGGATGGTGGTGGTGTCTGCTACCTTGTGGAGGTGGCCTATTATGGGCCATGCACCCTTTATTTGTGGTGGTGGTGTTAACTTCTTTGTGTTGTTTCTCCACCAAGTGATTGTGTTTGAGAAGAATAGTAGTGAAAGAGAAAATATTGTGGCTAAAATGGCAAAGTTTGAGTACTGGGATATGAGAGAGAATTCCATTGTGACAATTGATGGTTTTTCTAGCTTCTAGCTACATGCTCAGTTTGATGTGTTTTGTGCTTTAGTATGACTTATATATGAGGAGTTGGAAAGCAAGCTTATTTGGATATGTTACATTATGCATGCATGAGGTGGCTTGTAACATAGACATCTTTCATTTCCTTTTCAAACAAATGTCAGTCCTTTTGTTTGAACATAATCAACAACAAGAAAAATGTCACTCATTTCCTCCTGAAAGCATCTATATTCGTGGAATACCCGTGATCATATATTAGGAGATGCATACTCTTTAACCACACTAAAATAGAAACTTGTATGCCAACACCTAAAAAAATAAAGTAAAAATGTTACTCCTCTTGTTTGAATATAATCACAAAAAATCAGTGAATTCAATCAAAATGGTAAAAATCAATAAAAATAGTAAAAAAAAAAACAGCAAAAATCAATAAAATCTACATAGTAAAATCAACAAAGCTCAATATATATAACAAATTAAATTGACAATTGGCATTTAATATCTACAAAAATAACATGAAGTGAAGAAAACCCAATTCGAAAGGTTACAAGTTCTAAATTTAAAAAAAAAAAATATACATATATTCCAAAAATAAATAATACAATGGAAATAGAATAATACTTCTCATGTTTACATGTATAAGTTGATCTTGTATCTAATATATTATAGCACATTTGGTGGCTATTTTGTGATAGAGGTACAATGTATTGTAACCATGACTTATAAGTATGCAAACATAGGATGACGGGGTGCTTATAACATATACATCCATATAGACGTTTTGTACTTCTAAATAAAACAAGTGTCCTTCCTTTTGTTTGAACGTTATAACAATTTGGATAAACATACATTAATTATGTGATTTATTTATTTATTTTTCATTTGATTCCATTCAAAAAGTCACCCTAAAGATAGGTTATTTTCATGATTTAGAATTTTGTATTTATTAAATAAAAGCGTTGTATTTAGCTCTCCCCTAATAAAAATAGAATTTTGTCCTTTCATATTTACAGATAGTCTTGCAAAATATGATCATGTATATCCACTAGTTAAATACGTATTTTTCTTAGACATATTTCATAAATTATTTTGACTATTTGGGCTTTTCATCAAATTTGTGATCAAAAATCAAGTATTACTAGTACTCCTTATTTTACTTGAATGAATACGAAACCATCAATAGAGGAATGTTTTGTTGCGTATTGAAGTGCAATATCTACTCTTTAACTCTTTTAGTTTTGTGATTGCATTCACTTGTGGAAATTATGTTAGTGGGCTTTACGGGTTGAGACGTGGAAGTTTAAAAGTGACGCATTGAGCAATTAATTAAATTAAATTAATTATTGGACAAAAAAGGACAATGTGTCTAACTTTGTTCCAAATTTGATTTCATTCCATTTCCATTTCCATTTGTACTAATGGGCCAATTTCCATATTAGATTCGGGCCCAAAAGCCTTGAGTCACAAGTCGTGAAGTGTCGGCCCAAGTAACCCAATCTTCACAGGCCGTGCCACTCTTTAAACTTGAAACCGGGAAATCTGCCTCATTTGGATGTCCATGTCCAAATTTTGCCTTGAAATGATATGACTATATCATCCAAATTCTTTTCGTTCTACTAAGCTCCACTCTTTTCTATCACTCTTTGACCATCGTTTGGGTTTCAAAACACCCTACAAACACACAAATACCCGAATGTGGCCGCCCTTATCATACTAAAACGAGTGCACTTAACTGGACAAAATGCTACAACTTGATTGCACACTCGCCAGTACCAAATATTTTTGAACTACTCCCACAAATCTTCTAGGGCATGCAAACATATTTGTTATCTACATGAATGGTTCATTTCAAAAGATTTTAAATTTCAAACAACAATGATTTAATTCTAGTATACAAGTTCATAGTTGTCTTTTTTTTTTTTTTTTGTTTAATCTCTCACATTTTACGAATGCCCCAAGTTAACTTAATGCCAAGTATGAAGTTCACCTGCAATATATGCTTTCTCTATTTATTAGGATTTCGGACTTTTACACCAATTATATTCCTCGTATCAAGTCACGCAATGACAATTTTCCCCAATAATCTGATATCTCTCAAATGCAAAACCTTAACCTAACATCAAAAGCTTTGAGCTTGCTAGTATAAACTAACACATGATCCAACTACCTAGTATTTTATTAGCAACATAACATAATAATGACCATTATTTTCTTCTTCATTCTTATAATTGTATGAAAGATGAAATGCTACAAAATGAAGTATGTTAAGCAGATGAAACCAAAGTGATGATTTAATTGGGACCTAACCACCCACTAGGAAAGTGGCCTGCTGACTTCTGAATTCTGATCACCTCTATGACACTCTTTTGCAGCATCCAATTCTCCCAAAACTTATTACAGAGGACAACAACAAACAAAGAAATCACATACAAAGCTAAATAAAAAAATAAAATAATAATACTCTCTCCATCCCCAACTTTTCTTGACAGACCACTATTAATGAGGGATTTAAGGATTGTAAAATTTTGCTTCTTTTCTTACCAAAAAAAAATAAAAAAAAATTGCCTCTTTTGCCCTTATTGAGATACATTAAAATAAAATGTAGTGGGGTGTGAGAGAGGAAAAAAAATTGAAGAGAGAGAGTGATTGGAGAGATAAAGTATAATTTTTAAATTAGATTGAAAAGATAGTGGAAAGATGAATAAGGAAGGATATGAGAAAAATAATGGTTTGTTAAGGTAAGTAGGGGACTTAATTTTGCATGGTTTGTTAAGATAAGTGAGGGACAAAGGGAGTAATAATAATAATAATAATAATAATAATAATAATAATAATAATAATACTGTAACTTTGCTGGTAATTGGTGTAAGCTCAAATAATTGTCCTTTGCTACTTCTAAGTGCATACTCACAATTAAAGGCCTCGAACTAACAGTGGAAACAACACGTGAAGCCATGACACATTTTTTTCTTTCTTTCTTTCTAAAAGAAAAATAAACTAAAGCCATGAATTGAGTGGTCTCGAGGTTGTGCCTTTTAACTCTCGCTCTGACACTCATCTCATGATAATGTTTTAAGTTACTATACTTATTAGTACTCATTACCCAACATAAATAAAGACAACTACTTCATTTTAGTCAGACATGATTTTTGTCTCTTAATTGGGATTTATTCCTCCTTGTTAATAGTTCATTTAGATATAGGGCGTGTGGTTAATTATTCTTTTAGGGTTTAGGGTTTGCATGACTCTCTCCTTGGCTTAATGAAAATTTGTAAATAAAAGCCGCCGGGAAAATTATTTGGGTTAGCCTTGCATACATGTGATGTATTGTATACAATAAACCAACTAGTATTAGAGTCGTATGCAAGTAAGAAATAACAGCCATGTCGCCAACCTTTTATAATAACACCATTTGTATTACCGGTGTATTATAAATACCAGCTGCACACAAGTTTGATTTGTCCCTTGAAAGAATACATTTTTTTTTCCTATGCTTGTTTTAGGGTTAGTCTTGCAACATCTTAAGAAGAAAAATGGTTCCCATAACTATTATTCATTTAGTTCAGTTTAGTTTTAATCAGCTTAATTCAATTTCATTCAATTCAATTCAGTTCAATCAACATAAGTTGAAAATAACAGGCCCTTGAAATTTTGCTCATTTGACCTCCTGTGGTACACAAAAACTTGTATAAGGTGGCCTCATATATGAGGTTTTTTGGTACCTGGAAGAAGAAAGTACCAAAACTACCACCTTTTCTTCATATATCACCAGGTCTCATATATGAGACTATCCTATCCAAGAATATGTCAATTCTACGAGTAAACCAATTTCAACTCCACATCCCTATCTAAGTCCTTTTATTTTGGCATATTTGGTTGTGTATTTTTATTGTATGATATACTCATCTTTATGCTTCTCCCAAACCGGAATCCACTAATTACAAATGCGGTGTGGTGAAGCCCTTTATTGTGACACATAAGCTAGGTAGTGTCTTTTTTGACTAAAGAATCATGTGTAAGAAAATGGACGTTGTCACAACTTCAAACTTCAAATTATATGAAACCCTCTTTATTAATCTGTTTTCACCTTTTGTAGCCCAGGCCAGTTCCGACAGACATAAGTTGCGTACTTTTGTTTTTGCAGGAGTTGTTTTCAAACAGTGGCAAACGCTTGCTATTCTGAGTTTCAAATCAATAACATATCACATTTTGCACTTGCACACATTATTGTTTAAATTTCTGTATAACATTCTTCAATTCTATCATTTTCTCTGCAAACATTTTTGCCATGTTTTGAACACTTAAAACATAGCATCCCAACCAAATTTACTGCTATACTAGTAGTATGGAGTAATACTTAACCATGACATAAGAACACTTGTTTCTCATAGTAACAATGGGGAAGAGTAGTGGAGGGAGTTCTTCGTCATGGTTGAGTGCTGTGAAAAAGGCGTTTCGGTCCCCTGGCAAAGACAAGCATGAAAGTCATAGTGACAAGAGGAGTTGTCCAAGCGAAGATCTTGAACAACAAGAACAAGAAAAGGTGATCAATATTTACTCTCCCTAGTCACTATCTCATTGTTAAGTTAATATAATTTGGTTTTAGAGGAAGCATAAAGGAGGCCGATAGAAATAAAAATCCTCTTCTAACTTCTGGAACATCTCTTGATTTGAATTTGCGCAGAGAAGAGGAAAGCGAAGATGGATATTTGGGAAGTCCTCAAACTACAAGGAGCAAAATGCTGTAGCAAAGAATAGCAGCAATAATAGTGTTGGTAATGAAAATGCTGATGCTGTAGCAGCAACTAAGGCGGTGGCCGAGGCGGCTGAGGCTGAGAAAAGGCATGCCATTGCGGTAGCGATGGCCACGACTGCAGCTGCTGAGGCGGCTGTCGCTACGGCTCAGGCGGCGGTGGAATTTATTAGGAAGACTAGGCCTTGCATACTGGTTAGAGAAAACCAGGCTGCAGCCACCATCCAGAAGGCTTTCAGAGGTTACCTGGTAAGTCAGTTCACTCCAAACACCTCTCGTTCTTTGCTCTTTGATCACTTGGGCCTACTGGTTAGACTAGCCTTAGGTTTGGGCTTGTCAGGGAGCATTGTGCAAGCTCAAACCTGTAGCCCAATGTTTGATTGCTATCATTCTTGTTGTTGTAATTCTTGTGCTCTTCATAAAGAGAATTACATAATTATTAAACTGAATTTCCACACAAGCAAGTTTGTTCATGTTTTTTTGTTGTTGTTTTTAAACTCTGCAACTAACGAGCCCATAGGACCTGCTCCCATGAAACTAGGGGAGAAAAGGGGGCCTAATACAATTCCAACCCCACAACACTAGGAACAATCAATTAGACCAACTTGACCAAGGTCCGACTGTTTGAAGCACCTCTCTTGAGGAGTCACAAATCGAACCCCTGACCACTAGGCTTGAAAGCGGCTAGATCACTGCTACTTTGGTTGTGATCTATGCATAGCTGATTAAATGTTGTAGTACTATTAATGAGTGTAAGAGTTGTCTATAGGCATAACAACATCATTTGGCTCTGAAAAAGGACAGACACGGACAATGATTTTTTATTTTTTTAAAAAAATGCAGCTAAACACTTAAACCTGATTGTTGGCCAGTCAACAGGACAGAAATTACATGCCAGGGCCACAGTTATATCTATGTAGTGGAACATTTGTGTCAGTTAATCACTACTTGTTAGAAAGCAGTTCAATAATTGTTCAGACTCTGTGAATAATGAAATGTTGAATTACTGGTGCGTACATACATACACTGAAGGCAAGGAGAGCTCTAAGTGCACTGAAAGGGCTGGTAAAGCTGCAAGCACTAGTAAGGGGTCATAATGTCAGGAAGAGAACTGAGTTGACTCTGCACAGAATGCAAGCTCTTGTCCGAGTTCAGGCCCGAGTTTGTGATCAACGTCGCAGGCTTTCCCTGTCATACGATGGCGACCTTAATAGTGCCTGCTCGTTCACAGACAAAAACACCATTGTGAGTTGGAAGATAATTTCATTATAAGAAGTAATGGAAGTATAATTTCCTCTGTTTCTTATGTTATATACTGATTGTTAAACTGATGCAGTTCAAAGACGGGGATTGGGATGACAATCAAAGTGTAGCGAAAGAAATCGACTCAAGTTACATGCTAGGAATGACCAAGGACGGTGCTTGGAAACGTGAACGTGACCTTGCTTACGCCTTCTCCAACAAGGTTCTTCAGTTTCTTCCATTTAATTATTCTTACATTGTTACTGACTTACTGAGCCTGCTTTTGTGCTTTAGTATAATGTGCAACTCAAGTTTAGAATCTAGTCAGTAAAGGAAAATATAAAATCTTTTGACTGTCAGCCCCAGGGAAAACATTACCCTGGAAACCCCATGCTAAGTTCTGGTCGTGCTGAACTGAATGATACTTTGTAAGATTAAAGGTTACCGAATTGAATTGAAATGAATTGACTTTATGGAAGCAAGGAAACAACCAAATGAACAAGGCCTTAGTGTCCTCCTAAACCAACAAATTCAGCCACGATATTATACCACATGATGCTAACTGCTACTCTTAAGATGCAATACTGAATTAACAGTATACTAAAGAAACAAAGGATGAGACCCTAATTCATTCTTTGAACATGGAACAAAGCTAATAAACGGTGATATTTGCTCAAATTGTGTATGTACCATGGACAGATATGGAGATCTCACATGGAAGACTACTCAGGATCAGAAGATCAATCCGAAAAAACAGAATGGACAGACAAATGGGGGAAAACATATCAACAGGACACACCACGGAGGTACTCTTGTGATCAAAGAACTCCCATCAAAACAGTTCAAGTAGACAACATAAATCCTCACCCATCACCAAATCTTCTCAAACTAAAGGAGGAATATCCTTACCAGCAAACCAAACCTAGACTGAGCTTAGACCATTCCCCACTGAACAACCAGATCCCGTCTTTCCAATCTCCCTACCAACCCAAACTACAACCTCTACGAGTTCGTTCTGCAGGCCCCCAACATTGCCTAAGAGAGGAGGATGGATCAGTTTTCCGAAAATCTCAGACACCGAGCTTAGGCTGCTACCATAGAAGCAGCACTTCAGTGCCTAGTTACATGGCAGGTACAGCATCAACCAAGGCTCGTGTTCGATCACATAGTGTGCCAAGACAACAAAGGCCTTCCACACCTGAAAGAGAGATTATGGGATTGGCAAAGAGGCGCTTGTTTTTTGGTGCTCCTGATCATGAAGTACCTTCACCTTCTTGCAGGAATACACCGAGGTCACCAAGAGTGCAGAGATAAAGTGTGCTCAAGATTATGTGAAGTCCCTAGCTGATTAGTTGTATATTTGAAGGATTTTCTACTTTTGCTTTATGTGGTAGTTCTAGGGAACTGATCTTACTCATATTAACAACCCAATAAATTGTGTAGTACTTAATATTATGACACTAGAATTAGCAACATCAACCACAGCTCTTGATTTGGTAAAACCATAACAAGATGAAGGTCACCAACCTCCATTAGTGACATTATTCAGACAGTTTCTAATCAAGATCGATTCACAGTCCAAGTTTCAATCTTCAGTGAATCAGAACCAATTTTTGCCAGAGGAGAAAGGAGATTCCCACTACTAATCCACAGTAAACTAAAAGAACACTTCAGCAGCAATAAACCAATAACAGTTGATTCATCAAAAGAAACCATATTTGCACTCTTTAGAACTCGAAAATCTAATCTTTCTTGCCACAACAAAGTATCCAAGTACTACACATTTGGCAAAGGCAAAAACAGATGAAGGATACAAAACTTCCAGCTGATTAGTTGCCAAAAACAGCTAACTAATCGCGAATTCCATCTACCACTTCAAAACCAAACATCTTAACACGAGCTTTCAACAGGAAACACATACATTCTAATTCAACCAGTGGAACGGCATATCAGATCTCGTGTTGTGACATGTAGGACTACTACTCCCACTGCTATCAGAAAACGAAGCAAAGGTCTTTTGCAGGACACCAGATGGAGATGAGACTGCAGTGGCTGGTGGGGTCACGAAATCAACCTCACCAGCATCAGAGGTTGCCGGATTTGAAGCTGATCTAGTGGCGGTGGCAGCTACTGAGCCGGGCCTTAAAACTTCACCCAATGGGCCACCAGGTGAGGTGGGAGAGCCCACCCATGATGAGTCAATAACCCCAAGGCCCATATGGATTTGGCACATATCCTCATCAACTCCATTTCCATGGCCACCATTTGAAGAAGTGAAAGATGATTTGTTACTCCCATGATTGTCTTTGGTTCCTGTGACTCCCATAGACCAAGCATCAATCAAGGGTCTTTCAGATAACCCCATGTCGGATTTGGTGTTGAATCCAGCATGGGAGTTCAGATTCAAGGGCTCCTCTTCAAATTGGTGGTGGAATACTTGGGAATTCATGTTTGCTTGCACCAATTGTTGCCATTGTTGCTCTTCAGACCAAGCCAAACTCCTAGAACACCCAAAAATCACAGAAGATCAACAACCAATACCACTAAAATCAGACAAGTTGTTTGAATTTTCAGTTTATAAACCCTAATCTCTCCCTAAATCACATTAGTTTCACCAAACAAAACACACATAAAAGCACATGATCCAAGTAATTAAATTCTAGATTCATACCTTCAAAAACACCCCAAATTACAGAGAATCAACACGCACCACACCACCCCAACACCAAAAACAGATAATTAAATTGAAATTTCATATCCATTTTGAACTTCAAACATGCTAGATTCATAAACACCAAAAAATCACAGATAGTTTAGTTGAAATTTCAGATCATTTTTAAACTTCAACCCCAATCTAGGTTCACAAGATCACAATATTCTCAACAGAAACAAAAACATATCCAACTAATTCAAACTTTGGAACTACAGCTTCTAAATCACCCCAAAATCACAAAGAACCAACACAAACTACCAAACAGCAAAATTATCTCATATTTCAGATTCCAGTTCAACACTACAAAACCCAATTGAGGTTCACAAACAAAATATATTTCACAACTCGAAAAATTCAAATCCTTACCTTGGTTCCTCAAAAGAGTTGGCACCAGAGATCACAGGATGTCCAAAGGCAGAAGCTTTTGAAGCCGGAACCGAAGCAAAACCCGATCCAACCGATTGTGGGTTCGGATCATTCAACCTGGTCTTCTTAGTGGGATTGTTCTTGATTGTACTGTTATTGCTGTTGTTGTTGTTGCCATTGTTGATGGTGAAATCAGAGAGGTTATGTTGTTGTTGATGAAGAAGTTCCACAGGCTTTCTTGAACGGGGACGTCCTCTATGCATGTGACGCTCACAATACTTCTGATTTGGCGCCACATCCCTAGAGCACCTCCATTTCT
>BSSO01004420.1:0-14582 GCA_030267885.1 Mesembryanthemum crystallinum | reverse complement strand
TCAGATAGTGCAAGTTTAGGGAAAAGGAAAATCGAAGTATGAAATCTATTTGATTTTACCGTGACTGAACGAGTTAGTGAATCATGTTTATGCAATATGGTAGTATATCTCTAAACAGGACATGGAAATAACATTATTGTGGGTGAAGTTAGTGAATCATGTTTATGCAATATGTGACTTTGGCAAATCATGATGGAATGTTACCACCATTTATGAGGTTTGCAAGAAGTATTCATGATTCTAGCTAGAGTTATTAGCTGGGGAACTTTTGATTATTTGCCTTACAAACTTTCCCCCTTGCATCCCAACCAAAACACCCATAAAGGGAAAATGGTAGTACTATTGTTTGCCACAAGAATGTCATGTTCCACTTTCAGGTAATTACCACATATTGGGACTGGGTCAAGGTTAAGTTGTTCAATACATATGCTTGAGGTTGATGTCAAAAAATTTAAGTGATAAAAATGTGATATCATATTGAAATTCAGTTTGGAGTTCCTTTATTTATTGTTCTATTAACTTATAATCATCCCTTGGAAAAGGGAACATGAAATTTTCTTTAAGATCATGCATCACATTTTGGACTATAACTGTAAGTGGTTGTTTGATTGTAATAATAAAACATAAGAAGCGAAAATTCCTATTAAGTGCAAAAACGTGAGTTGTTTGATTGACAAAAATTTTATCAAATGGAGAAAGTAGTACTTCCTGGGAATTTGCACTTATCACAAAATGGAGAAAGTAACTTACGTACTCCCCCCTAGGTAAGTAGAAGTGCCCATGGAAAGTCACTTCCCACTTGGACAACCAAACAATTTTAGTAACTTCCGAAGAAGTGAATGGAGAAATTTAATTCCTGTGAATGGTCTTTTTGGGATGTTCCACTTCCTATGCTAAAATACCATGTTTCATACCAAATTCAGAGCTAATCGGTATATTTACAAAGCATAGTCGACAAAATACAAAATAAAAGAATTTGTGTGATTATGTAGGGTGTGAAACTTCAATTATTAGTGGATGTCAATTGTTGTGGACCCTGTTTTCTTAATGAAGACAATATATTATCAACTCTTTAGAGTTTAAGTGGAACATGAAAAAGATGAGACATTACAATGTATAATACACATAGTAGCCTTTCTTGTGGGGTTTGCTTTAGGCAAATTAAAAATAAATATTATGGTATTGAATAATAGTTCACAACACCAATTCTTGGAGATGTTCCATTCACAAAAGTTCTTCCTTTTCGGTCTTTTAATTAATTCCCGTAGATTAGCAACTTTTCTAACTATATAGAGCATGTTATAACTACATCCTACTTTTTATTCTCCATGCTTGGTAATACATGAATATATGATTAAATTTGCAAGAAGACATTAAATTTAAATAGTTTGACACTTTCATCCGTTAAAAAAGGTTGAAGTCTGATTCTTATGTATGGAGAAATTACTTTGGTGATTTACCCTGCATATGTGAATAGTTATGGTCTAATGGGCTCAAGATATATAAACACTTGAATCAAACAAAAATAAAACTAAAAATGGTATAGTTAAATCAATTGATATAACTTCTCGGTGTGTGTGTGTGTGTATATATATATATATATATATATATATATATATATGGATCTTGATATTCCACTTGACACTTGTTAGGTGCGATGTCCCACATTAATAAATAAAGAGGCCTTGAGCTTGTTTATAACCAAATGAGTTACTCCACCTATTGCCAATTGGTTGTAGGTTGGAACCTCACTAGCGATATATTTGTTCACTTTGAATTGGCCCAAACTTAGCATGGTATCATAGCGGGTTTAAATCTTGTCTCCATAATCCTTGTTGAGCCCATCTACGGTGTTAAGTGGGATGTCCCGTATTAATAAATAAAGAGGCCTTGAACTACTTTATAACCAAGTGAATTATTTCACCGAAACTCACTTTGAATGTATTCTCTAACTTTGAATTGGGCTCAAACTTAACAACATTTAAGAAGCTCCTTGCATTGCTCTAATTTATAGAAGTGAGGGCCAAATATTCACCCTATTTGACAATCAAAAATTAAGAACCATGACTCTAAACTCCCTGTAAAACACAAGTAGACTCCATATGTCGTACGTGTCTAAATCTATTTGAAGTCATTCTCATGACTTCCCGTGTGGCTTTATCTCCATTCAACAAGAAATTAAATTCTTTCTTACGATGCAGTGGACTACAGCTTAATTACAACTCTCCTCGGAGCCAAAATTAGCTCATTGTAGGTTGTTTAGGTAAGGTGTTGCATATGCTCCACAGCTAACATCCTCATCCTTCTATTAGTTAATTTTCTTGTGCATTGTGGTGCTAAATAGAAATTGTAGTTGTAGCAGTCAGACTGCTACTATTAAAAACAAAAGTTTGTTGTTTATCTGATGCCCAGGACTAGCTGCCCATCCGGCACCCAAGACAGCCTATCTGCAACAAGGGTATCGGGCGCCCAAAAATTGAAATTTGATGCTTCTCCGTAATAACATAAGTGTAACCACAAAGGGATGTGGGATGATCCTATGGTTAGAATCCAGGCCTTAATAGGTCTTAGAGGCACTGTAATGGTCACCCGAAACGAGAATCCTAATGCCGAAAACGTGGGTGGAAGGGGAGTTAAATTGCTTTGAACGCTCCCTTGAAAACCACGATGAGGTTTGTTGCGTCCCCATAAGTGACCACGCACAAGCAAAATTCAACCGCTGCCTGAGAGGGTTCGGAAGCGTGGGCCATAATAATAACTTAATAATTGTGCAAAACAGGGTCCCGCAACCACAAACAGTGAAGTGTGATTTTTTTTTTTTGTTTTACGAAAACGCATGGGTAACCGCATAGATATGCGAGAGGAGCCCATGGCCGGGAATCGGGTCCATAAAAGCCCTCTTGGGCCTTCAATATTCACCCTAATTGAGGCTTCGAACGCCAAAAATGTGGGTGGAAAGATAGTTCGGCCATTTATAACGCGTCCCCGTTCCACGAGGGGCCCTCTATGGGCCCCTAAATGACCATGCACTCCGATGGAGTAAAGCTCAACTAGCTCTTAGGCAGGTTGAAAAGCGTGGGCTATATTAAGTGGACAAAAAGGGGTTTCGGAACCCTAAAAATTGAAATGTGATATTGTTACTCGAATACGCAAATGTAACTCCATAGAAAAGTGAGAGGAGCCCATGGCCGGAGACTGAACCCTAAGAAGTCTTGGAGGCCCCCTCAAAGTTACCCGAAACAAGGCACCGAACGTCTAAAACATGGGTGGAAAGGGAGTCAGGTCACTTGGAATGCCCCCCCCCCCCCAAGTCACAAGGGGGTCTCCTGGGTCCCCCTCAGTAACTATGCAAAGTGGTGGAACAAAACTCAAAAACGGCACCCAAGAAAAGCCGTGTGTTATAAGTGGCCAAAATGAGATCCTGAATCCTAAAATTTAAAATGTGATAATTTTCCACAAATACGCATGGGAACCCTTATAGGAATGTGGGAAGAACCAATGGTCGAAAATTGAGTCCGTAAGATACCTCCGAGGCCCCATAATGATCATCTGAAACGAGGCTGCGAATGTGTAAAATGTGTGTGGAAGGAGAGTAAGGTCGCTTGAAATACCACCTCGAGGCTTGAGCGGCCTCTTGGATCCCACTATGTGACCGCGCATGCACCCGGTAGGATTCAAAAGCGTGGACTATTAGTGGGCAAAACAGGGTCCCGCAAACCTAAAGATTGAAGTGTGATAATTTTTCACGAGCACGCATTGGCACCCCCATATGGACGTGGGAGGAGTCCGTGGTCAAAAAATAGGCCCCTAAGAGCTCTTGGAGACACCATAAGGGTCACCCAATACGAGGCATCGAACGCTGAAAACGTGGGTGAAAGGGGAGTTAGACCGTTTGAAATGCCTCCCCGTACCAGGAGGGGGTCTCTTGGGTGTCCCTAAATGACCACGCACGCTATTGGAGTGAAAATTTAACCACCGCTCGGGAGGATTTAAAAGCATGGGTTATAAGTAGGCAAAATGGGGCCTGAAACCCCAAAAATTGAAGTGTAATATTTTTCCACGAAAATGCACGGGCACCCCATAGGGATGTGGGAGGAGCATGTGGCCAGAAATCGGGTCCCTAAGAGCCATCTAAGGCCCTGTAATAGTCACCAGAAACGAGGCCTCAAACGCCGAAAATGTGGGTCAAAGGGGAGTTCGGCTATTTGGAACGTATCTCCGAGCCACGACAGGATTCTTTGGTCCCCTTAAGTGGCCACGTACGCCGGTAGCTCAACCGACACTTAGGAGTGTACAAAAGCGTGGGGTATAAGTTGGCAAAATGGGGTATCGAAACCCCAAAAATTGTAGTGTGATATTTTGCTATGAAAATGCACAGGCAACCCTATAGGAACGTGGGAGGAGCCCACAACCAAATTAACAACCGAGTCCGTAAGAGCACCCAAAGGCCCCTGTAATGATCACCCTAAATGAGACCCAAAATGTTGAAAACACGGGTTGAAGGGAAGTTAGGCCGTTTGAAACACCTCGTCGAATCATGAGGGGCATCTTAGGTCCCTTAAGTATCCACACACGCAGGTGGAGCGAAACTCAATCGACAATTGAGGAGGCCCGAAAGTGTGAGCTAATTGGTTATTTGTCAGTAGCATTATTTGACAATTAATCTTAAGATATAAGAAGTTTCCAATGTGCAACAATAACCCAAATCTGCACCAAAGTGAAATTATAAAGCCAGATCTAGCTTCAAGATTATCCACAAGAAGAGACAAATGTAGGCACTTTCTTAATGGAATACTATAAACCGGTCCATCACCTACAATCTGCAGGTGACTATATATATATACAATAATTCTATAGGTCTCCTATGGAAACAATAAAATGTGTTTCCAGTTTTCATTTTTCACATCTAACTTGATTTGTTTCCTGTTTTTAATATCTCCTCTTTTAATTTATGTTTCTAAAATTTCTCTGGTTAGTAAGTGGTGACATAAAATTCCTGTCACCCGTGGTGACCTATAGCATTACTCAAATATATATTCTTCTTAGTAACTGTATTTCATTTAAAATTTTGAAATTCACAAGTATTCTTTTGTTTTTCTGATTTTTCACTAATTTTATTCGAGTCCAGTTAGATTCCTAATGAAAGTGAAACTTTCTCAATAATGCCAAGGCTTGAACTAGATATTCTGCTTAAAAGACCGTAAACTCTTTACCACTTAAACCATAAATGGTTAAGCAAGGGCAGCTGAATTATTGGCACTATATATACGTAACGTAACTGACAAGGACACTAAGCACCATAACATGAAACCTTTTCACTCACTCATTGATTAGTTTTGGTGGGTGATCCAAAATGAAAAGATGGCCTTCTTTTTAAGATAATAATAACAATGGAATTTATATATATATTATTGCTGCCAATTAACTCCAAATATTATAAACAAGAGGAATATTATTAATACATACAAACTTTTATCCAGCCTCTCAATCAGTGCAAGGGGTTAGTTTAAAAGGAGAGAATATGGCTTCAATTCCTACATATATATCCAACTTTTTAAACACTCTCTTGCTGCATAGATCATCCGGTTGACAATATACACCCAATCAGTCCACTTTCTGTTTTCTTTTCCTTTTCTTTCATCCTTAATGCGTTACTTGAAAGATCGTCTAGTGTATACTATAAGTAGAACTTTAGTAAAATTGTGTATTTCATCACTTGTCTAAAACCTACCACCATCGACAATATATATTAATTAGTTGGTCATTGTAGCTCCGATATCATGTAAAAAAAAGCTAATAACTCAACTAATCTAATGGTTGGATGTCTAAATAATGATTTTATTCTTTTCATACACCCTCACACCAAGGCCTATTGAGTTTGAAGTGTGAATGTTGCATAGACACCCTACGTTATCACGTGAAATAACCAACTTAACCAAAAGTTTAACTTGTTAATTGGAGGCCTTATCAATAGGTATAATCCAAATAATTACATCTAGATAGTCATGTATTGATGTTTATTATTTACATTGGTAATATTTGAGTGACCAATTATGATTATATTGATTATTGTAATCGATCATACTTTTCGCATATATATCAGTATATCACTACTATTCCTCCTCTCTTTTCCTCTTATACATCTACTTGATAAAGTTATAATCTCTTACACTACAATCTCATAAACTTTCAAGTAAACGAGCCCTTAGTCTCTTCTAGATGATGTTCATAGATATATATATATATATATATATATATATATATATATAATTAATGAATGAACTTGATTGGAGAGCCCTTGATATTGGAGGACAGATTAAGATGATGAATAATGAAGCTAAGGTGGTTGAAATGGATTGATTAATTACAAAGCACTTGAACTATAAAAGGTGTAATGTAATGGAGCAATAATATGAGGACGTAATAAAGGGGGGTAATTGATCGATCATGCAGCATGCGTATTGTCACAATGCAAATAATAAGGACACAAAATGTTAAACCAAACTATTGTAGTTGGATTATCTGCAATCAAATTAAAGGCAAATAAAGAGGGGGTCATCAATCAAGATTTATTGTGATAGGAAAGCATATCATATGCATTATCAATTTGTCATTAAATTTGCATGAAAACACGACAAGAACGTACCAAAATTGAGTAGTTAGATTATTTTAGGGCAAGTGATTTATATATGAAGGCTAAGTGGATATTAATGTCATCAAATCAAAGTAATTAATATTCATGTAATGGATGGAATGTATGTTCGTTGGAAGTACAGAAGGAATTGCATGACTAGTTTTCAATAATTGAGCCATTATTACTACCTAAAAGTTTGCACTTATTTTAATACCATATCATCTTTGGTATGTACTCCTTCCAAAAGTGGCTGCCAATTCTTTGTTTTAATAATGTATGTGTGTACAATTGGATTTTAGTTATTTTCCCTTCCTCTCAAATTCACCTCTCTAACTAAGTCTTTGTTATTTTTTAAGTCGACTTTGATAATTGATATCTTACTCAATCTAATAGCTAAAATTATATGAAAAACGAAAGTATTTCTTAGAACTTCTTCTAAAGATCTATCTATCATATAAGTATATACTAACACATTATGAATCAATGCAATATGGAGTACTTTTTACATTGTTGACAGTCAAATTTTCATTTGGAAAAGTAGAGTTAAGACTACCTTCGTGTCAATTTATATGTTTAAGCAAATGTATTAACTAACAATTGTCAGAATTGGACCACAAATATCAGGAAGACTAGATCTTTGGAACCAATGTAATTCTTTTTTCCTAGTTACATCCATGAAACTTAACTAGGAAATTTTTTACCTGCTCAAATCCAATCCCCCCAAGCCCCAAGTCTGTTAGAAGAAAGAGATGAAAAGTCACGAATTCGCAAATTTTAGCATCATATTCAGGAGAAGCTATTCAGTTATCTCCTCCAATGTGATGACAGTCATGTAATGAGCTATAACAGTTTTGGACAGTTAACACCATTAAGGCCTTGGTATATAGTATAAATATCTTTATGTTAAAAAATCCCTTTATATTCAAGTTGGTGAATATTACATGTTGTGAGTCAGTGAGTGGCCTATCAAGCCAAAAAGAAGAAGAAAATCAACATTATTAATGAAAGAAATCAAAAGAGATGAATCTTGGGTAGATTTGCAGTCATAGGTAGAAAACATGTTCATGGTCTTGGTTGCTTATGTCATTTCTCTAGACGACGAACATGACAGACAATTAGTTACAGAGTTCGCGGCTGTCCTGAATTATTAATGTGTGCATGCAATCTTTTGTTTGTTTTTGTTGTTGATGAATCAGTAACAGGACAAGCAAACAAAAAGGATCGACCTAAATTCTTTTGACAATAGACTCCCACCAACTTCGATTTGTCGAAAACTCCAATATGAATGTACGTACGCAAGAGATCAAACAAAGACTAAGGTGTTTGATTGTATCCCTTTTATATATGGAAATGAAGCTTTTCCTGTATAACTATTATTCTCTGATTATACTTCACATAGTATATAGTACTAACTAGATGTGCATATTATATTCGCATTTGGCACTCATTGCACATTTGTTTATGCAGTTCTTCTCTGACACAAGTTACTACTGAACTCAGAAGACTGTTTGCGTCACTGACATGTTATGTAGCAGCCAAACTTTGCAGTATTGCCTTTGATGTGTGTGTGTGTGTGTGTGTGTGTGTGTGTGTGTGTGATGTGTGTGTCATCAGACTTCTAGGGGGCTCAAGCTTCTTTCCCCAACTGAATCTTAGGAGGAAGTCGACAGGGTGCGTGCTTTTCACAAACCAGGCCAAGCATAACCTGAATCAAGATTTTAACTGTAGCTGTAATTTGCTTATGTCAGTGCTCAACAGTAGTTTTGGTTTTGCAGGCAAATCAATGTCTGAAATATATGAATCATGCCACAACGGCCATTGTAAAGGGATTACACGCCCTCTGGGCGCCCCCATCAGCCCTGCTCTGGGCCAACGTGGAGGGGGTAAGTCGCGAGATGTTCACCGCAGCCAGTAGGAATCGAACCCGGACCTTTTATTGGCAACTATCGGTATTAAAATTATAGATCTGCTCTTTGCCCTTGCGCCATATGCCTCGGGGGCACAATGGTCATTTTACTTCGTTGATTATGTGGAGTATGTATTGACTTAAAACAATATGACTATAAATCAATCATTGCCAGTGAAATTGGAAATTATTGTTCCTGTCATTGTTAGCCAAGAGGAATATGCACTACTTGCTGCAGTGGGTTGCTCTCATTAATTTCAGTAACTAGGAAGAAAATAAAAATAAGATGGTACAACTCTATATAAAGTAATCCTTGGTCTATTACTACATCCGTTTCAAAATAAAGGTTACAATTACCTTTTGTACACAGTTTGAAGAATGAGAGAAAATTAATAGTATACGTAATAGAGTAGAACTCTAGGAGGACTCAAATTGTGTTTTATATAATCTTTTACCGTCTATAAATACAATATGACAAGCTCCTATTTGGTTGAGCCAATCACAAGTATTATTCTTTCACAAAAATGGTGTGAACAATTCAAAATGCCTAATACTTTTTGCGAAAAATTTAAGAAAAGAGACATACGAAGGAGAGAGTAAAATATAGGGATAATCTCATCCCAAATATATTATACTAAATATGAAAGTGTAAACCAAAAAGAAAATTGGAACATTAATTTTAGAATAGAAGGAATAGTCTATTACCATATGAGCGTGCGAGGAGGCATATAAAACGCTGCAACTGGGTGTTACATTAGCACACCCAAGTAGTTGCACCTTTTAAATTGTAAGATGCAATTTGTCAAGAAATTCTTGTAAACGAAATTTTTTTTTTTTTNTTTTTTTGGTGAGGATTCTTGTAAACTAATTTAACACTCTTGTATACACAAGAATTAATTTGAACATCAATAGAACCACCATAGCACTTGAGATAATTTAAGTGATGATAATTAGCATTGATGAAATTTTTATTTTATTTTTTTGATCTTAGCATTGATGAAATTTATACTGCATCGATTGTGTAATATATATGGGCTTGATTGGATGCTCAACACAAGCACCTTACTACATTTCCCAATCAAAATGATTCTTAAATGAACACTTTGGTTCTATTCCCATGACTATCTTCATGAGTTATACTCCCTCCGTCATTATAAACGCTAACAAACTATTTGTGGAACGAAGTTTAGGAAGAAATTATAAAGGTTATTTGTTCCACTTTTGTCTTTGAGTGTATTATAATATGAGTAGCTAATTTTTAATTGTATAATAAGGTGAGTGAATTTTTTTATTGCGAGTGTAAGAGAGTTAGGGGAGAGTTAGAACATCGAATTTCTTTGGAACCAAAAATGATCCAAGTGGCCTCCCAAGATCCCTTAGTGGTCTTCTCCAAGCCTAAGTTCATATAAACGCATAGATTCAGTAATTGAATCTTAAAAGATGGTCACCAGGTACAGTATATCAACGGTTATTATGACGCACTAACCACCATTATAGCCTTCCTCAGATGTCCCATATTCATGAGTTATATTCTATGAGTGCGGCTTATCCGAACCTTCCGCGAGCCCGGTGTAGTTTTCTCAAAACCAAGGAACAACCAAGAGGGGCTCCTTGATGGCACCTAGGGTCCTTCCACAACTTCTATGTTTAACCAGATAACATTTTGGTATCCATTTAAAATACCGAGTTTCAAAACATCCATACTCAGCAGCCATGTTTGACAAGATTTTGGAGCCGCGGTTCTTCAAAATGAAGGGATATAGCTCCTTTTATAGGATCATGCATATAGGACATAAAACAAGAGGATCGGATGGATGGCCGTAAGTAATGTTCTGGCACATGCAAGTTAAACGCTTTGCCTTGTTTAATGAGCAATAGACAATAATGATCCCCAGAGTAACCAAGGCAAAAGGACTCATGAAATGTCTGGATGGGCACCTGTATCTGCGAAGATCCAAGAAGACCACCACATAAGTTACATTCTTGCTGTGCCTTTCAAAAAAAAAACTACTCTTCCCCGAGATCATGTTTGTTCTATAGAAGATTCTTCAGTTGGAACCTAGAAACCCTTGTATAACAATGTATGATCAAAATCTACAATAAAAGGAACAGCTCGGTATAACGGTAGTTCCTAATTTACAACTATTGCAATATGATTCTTAATTGACAGCTCAGGCGCTTAAAAATAATAGTAACAGAATAGTGAAAGAATGACTATTTTCACACAGATTATAGCCTCAATGGCAAGTTCAAATAGTCTACATCAGAAATTTCTTTCTGTCGACACAAATCACCACAGCTCAACCATTTCTCTTCTCGCTTCTCACTTCTCTAGAGCCGTGGTAGGATGTAGAAGCCATCATGAACTTGCATCTCCTGTTCAAATCGTGTCCCGACTCAAAATTTGAAGAAATTTTCTCAGGCTGACATGCATGAACCAGTGACACTGGCATTTGTACTCACCGCAGCTACACGTGGACAACTAGGAGACGCAACAAGCTCAGCGCATGACGGACTCTTTTACTAAGGTTCGACCACCTGATCTGCAATGAGGAATATAGTATGCTTTAATTCTATCGGTCACTAATAACTACCCAATTTAAGGTGTCTTGGGAAACTCACGCATATTCAAGATGAATATTCATGAAGCGGCGGTTCTCCTTGCTTTGAGTTAGAGTCACTGATCCTTCAATGAGTTGATCTTGCTCCACTTCTATAGGCTCATAAAAGTACACCAACGTCTGCAACGAAAAAACCCCAAGTAAACACTTCCAAAATCACAAGAATGTGTGTTCCCTAAATAATCTGGTATATATCTAGTCAATGGTGCCGCCAGCTAACATCTCCTATAAAAGGCAGTACTCTTGAGCATGATGCCTTGGACACCCTCGTTCCACTAGGCATCATGGTGGCATAGGCATCATAGGGATGCCCAAGGAGGTGCCCACTTCCCCTTAAAGAGTCTCAAGTGGTCCATTGATTAAGGCAGAAGGAAACATGAAAGTTGCATGACTTTCATACTAGGACTTTACTAGTAATTATTTGGGTTGCTGAGTGTTGGGCACTATTTTAGGTGCTGCTCGGCTGGCAAAAGGTACAAACGGAGCAACGGTGGGCGCTGACTGTTTTGTGGGCTGGGAGCCGAACTTGTGTCCAACCCAATTTGAGCACCACTTTGTCTTGGAAGATTCCAAAGAGGCCTCAAGTCATGGAGTTTCCTGGATATACTGGGAATAATTCGAGTATTTAGAATATTCTAACATATTTTGGGAGAAAATATGAAGTTACTTGGGGATTAAGGGTGAATTAAGGGAAAAATATCTAGGATAAATTATTAGAAGAAACTATGGGGATTTTTCTGGAGGCGAAATAATAGCCGCATTTTAAAGGAAGCATGAATCTCGAGGTTGAGGGTACTAGAAATAGGGGTCTAAGGGTTCATTTGTAAACTTGAGTGGAATCCCTAGACTGAGACACACTTGTACATCAGTTACCATACATGCAAATTATCTTATGGCTGGTACGAGGCTACAAATGTGAATTGAGTTTAAAGTAGAACAGGTTACAACTTACAACTACACATGGCCCCTAATTTGGGAACCTAGACAAGTCCTGGCCCATCATCCAATCCTCTCCTTACCAAGCTCTACGGGGGGGGGGGGGAACAATAATAAATAAAAAGCAAATAGAAAAAAGAAAGAAAGAAAGAAAAAGAGAGAAATTTACCTGTTGCCAATGTGTTGGTGGATGCTCAGGGGCAGTAGACAGAATAAGTGTTTCACTAGGATTTGTACGTCTCTTTCTCTGGCTACTCTGTTCACAATTGTTGCAGCTAGTTTTATCAGGAGAGGATGTAGCGCCATTGTTGTTAGGCAATTCCGCTGGTCCTCCAAATTCAACATCAAACCAGAATGCAAACCCATGGAGTGGAGCTGGATTTCATATAAATTTTCATTTTATTTATTTTTTAGAGATAAGAGGATTTCATAGGAAAAGTAATACTAGAATAATTCTATCAATAGATAAAAGGCAACACTAGAATGACTAAATTGCTGACAATCCATGATTTCAAATACTTAATAAACAAAGAAAGTACATATGTTCAGCTAAAATTCAAGGGTTACTGCTAATGTGTTTTTCGATTACTATTCAGTAGTGGAACAAAATCATTACAGTATAAAAGCTAAGACAGTTGAATAGGTAGTGCAAAGACAAATGTGTTTCACTACAAGGGGTGATAATAAATATCGGTGCAGATAATGGAAGTAGAGGGATTAGGGTAGCAGGAGGTAAAGGCACAAAGCTTGAAAGTAAGATTTCAGAGCCCGCACCCGGCGCCACCCTGGGCACAAGTAATGGGCACTGAGAAAGGAAGATGCAGGAATTAGAAGAGAAAGAGGGATATCATCCAAAAGAAATAGAAAGTAGAAGTCATAAGTGACAAAACCATGTTCTTCTCCACTGTAATTTGTGTATTAAAGAAAAAGTTGTTAGCTGTTAAAGGAGAAAGTTTGGTCATGCGAAGGTTTTCTATGCATCATCTCCAATGATTTATAGGGCTTTAGAAAGGACAAGTACAAGAAAACTCTTCAAAGGAAATCGATTGGTTGTTGGAGGTGGATTATAGAGTCTCTTAAATATATAAGTTGATAAGCATTTTTTATCTCAAAGTGATTCAAACGGCTTCTCAATATGCAAGGGTTGCTGGGTCATTGTACATTCTTAGGTAAGTGGCAAATGCAGATTAACAGGCTTTATTAGTTTGATTTGTTTGTGTGAGCAAGTACTCATTGCCCTTTAGTAGATGAAGCTCTCTCTGATCTGTCCATATTTAGCACGCTAAATGAGTAATGAGTGAAACATTTACTAATTGGATTACATTGGACATAATCAAAAGTCTCAATGCATGGTCCTCTGCATTTTCCCTTTTAGGGGGTGCTTGGAATAAGGGTATAAAGTAAGGGAGTACTGGAGGAAATCAAAGAGTAACATAAGAGGGTGGAGGTGGTGGTAGGTGATAAAATCTGGTGGTCGAAGGTGGAAGACAAGTGTTACAGAGGTGGTAGATTACCCACCATCACCTTAGGGCAGGATATCTCCCCCTATATCCATTCTTCTCCTCCTCCCAGCATAACACCACCTCCACAGTCCACCCTCCATCTTTACCCTTAAAATCCTTCCATTACCCCCCTAACTTATCTCCCCCATTCCAAGCAAGCCCTTAATTGTGTAAATTGTAGTTCTTTTGTTTCCTGTTTTCTATTTGGGTGGGGGGATCTTGATAAGCGGCAGTTACCCCATGTTTTTCCAATGGAAGGATCCAACAGAAGCAGCCCTCTACTTCGGGACAGAGTGCTATGTGCTTGACATGAGACCCAACATAAAAATAAGGTTTAGAATGGTTTAAGAGATTGCTTTGGTTGTTAATCTCTTGTTCTGGTTAATTACGTTCTTTTCCATGAAAGGATGAAACAAAAGTTCACAATAATATATTATCAAGCAATGTTTACCTCGCATCATAGACTGCAACTTAAATTTTGTGACAACAGTTTCTAGCTCTGTCATTGTAGTCGTGTAGCAATCTACATGCTTTACCTATCATACACAGTAGAAATCAACATCATAGTCGAACAGTGTTGCATGCTATATTGGAAACCTTGGATGATGTGCAAGAGAATAATCAATGATGTCATTTGAACAATCTTAAAAAGAGCCTGATAATTAACAATGTAAAAATCAGACAGCAAGCTCTGGCAACCTAAAACAACTGAAATGTCTTTTCCTCAATATCTCCTTCCTGACTTTACACTTGGGCAGCATTCATGATGAGCTTTAAATGTTCACATTTAATATTTTTTACATCCCTTAGTTTCAAATCACCATTTATTCTACTGCGATCAACTATCTTGTGCAGTTATAACTAATAATTTGTCCATCCCACAATGATGGTCTTCCTTTATATTCTGAGAAGTCCCAGCTGTTTGTCCTGGATACTTAATAGTTGCAACTTATGTTGTATAGATACAAAAAAGGGAAGTGGAA
>BSSO01004419.1:0-14582 GCA_030267885.1 Mesembryanthemum crystallinum | reverse complement strand
CTCTTAATTCTTGCCAAAAATTCATTTAGTTTACTCTCTTGAACTATTAAAAGCTTTATATATATCAAACCAATTCAGTATATTTGACACAGTGATAAATTGCATCAGAATAAGGCCCTAGGTACATTAGGTCCCAGGTTCGATTCCCCCCTCCCCTATTGTATGTAAATTTCTTGTACCGGCCTTGTGCCTCCCTTGAACCAAAAAATTGCATCAGAATAGCTGCAGAAAAAGGGAAAATAAAAATGTGCTCCAGATTTTCCTCAACTCGACACTATAAGGTTGTAAATTTTTAAGGCGAGGAAGTCCCCGGATACATCGACCTAGCACAAGTAGGCAATCTGTCTTGTACAAATTTCCATAAATCTTCTGATATTCAGGCGGGAAAGCCAAGTATGCTTTTTTTGAGAGAACCATGATCAGCAAGGAATTGTCCACAATCAAAATCTTTCACTTAATCCAACTGCATTGCTTGTCGACTCGATTGTTATTTCTTCCACTCCTTTACATCCCTACCCAAACCTCTCATGAACCCCCTTACCCCCCGCCAAAAAGAAAACACAAGCCTACACGTACACTTGACACTTGAATGTTTCTCCTTTGCCTTGTGATTTTAACCTTTATTTTGAAATGAACAGTTTTCAAGTGGAAGGTTGAGCATTGGGATGGATGTGACTGTTTGTCGGGTTCATATCATGTCTTCATTGATTGTTTGAATTTATGTCCCAATTCTATCTACTGGACCTTTTCTTTTTCTTTTGGTTTGGTAACTAATTCTTCAAGATCATATTTACAAAAGCAAGTTGTTTGATTGAGATTATTTGGTTTAAGAGATCAGAGAATACTGCTCTCCTTTACACTAAACCATTGAAACTGATCCATATTTTGCATTATTAGTTGTAGATTGTAGAATTAACAATATTTCCTCCTTGCAGATGAAAAGCGCCCTAAGAAATGTACAGTTTTTCCTTTCCATCCATGGGGCTCTCAAGAGAGCAGAAAACCAGGAATTGTGTTATGGGTCCCTAAAACAATTGATGAGCTCATTGAAATGGCATCATTACAGCTGGAGGTGACTGGTGATCCTTTTATTTTAACCAGTTGTGGAGGTAAAATTCTGGATGTGGATATGATTGAAAACAATCAGAAGCTGTATTTGACAAGTGAAACACAATAATGAAGACATTTTCCCTCTCATTTCCTTTTTTACTTCTCTCTTCTTTGCCTCCTTTTTTCCTTAAGTGGATGGTTGTGTACTTCTGTTCATCATCATTGTACATATGGAAAGGTCTCATTTACAGCTCTTCGTCAAATGTAGCATTGCCATGAACTCCTTTCTATACTGAATGACTGTAAAGTTAGGAAAATAAGTGCCTGAAGAACCAATGCGCTTACATAGAATCCGCAAGTCTCTCCCTCCCCCCAGGAAAAAAAAATGATGTTCCAGTTACACAGGAAAGGATTTCAATGGCTATGTATGCTTAATCAGTGTCAAAGCATACTTATTTTTCCCCTATATAATAATAATATTTGAGTGTTTGATGTTACCCAAACTGAGCAGAGATTTGGTCTTACAGAATTAACAAGATTCGTGTCCTAAAGTCAATTATGAAACGACATTGATACAAGCACCAATGCTAAAGTGGTATGTGGTACACTTGTTGTAAACTCTATCAGGGTTCAGATTATGAAACTTACTTTCCCATGTGGTATGTAGTGAGAAATGTCGAACCAGACTAAGCTTGCTCTAATCCGGGTTTACCTCTTCTGTTTGTTTGTTTGATTTGGTACTTTCAGAGATTTAAAAGAATAATTCATACTGTTATATGTCTAGGGTATAGGACCCCTCTAGCATCTGCTAAAAGTGAATCATTACTATATGGGAGTTGCTGGAAACTAATAAAGGTGTCAATATATATCATATGATTGGTTCCAGCCTCTTTTGCTAGTCGATTTGCAACCTGATTGGTTTCTCTAGGCAAACGAGAGATCTTCATTTGTTTTTGGTTATCAACTCCCTGCATTTGAGAGTCCATGCTAAGCTCCAACTAGGACTAATCAACGCAATTCTATAACCTAACAGTTGAGCGTGTGTAGCATTTACAAGCCACCTCCACCTCTGAAAGCTACAAATTCACTTTGCAGTATTGTCCACATAAACACCTGCACAGGCGGAATTTGGCTGCCCTTGGATACAAGAACCATTAGTATTCAGCTTAAACCAACTGCAAGGAGGGAGGAAATCTATCTATGAAAGAGAGGTAGGTCTTATGAGTTCTATTGAGTGGATCAGAAGAGGAATATAATTCCCAAGCTTCAAATGTTGTGTTGTTGAACCAAGTGTGAACGGGTGTGATCAAATTATCAAAATGAGTTTCATAGATTATAGATTACAAAGCCAAAAAGGATACACCATGGGAGATTTAGGATAAACATGATGGAAATTCCCAAGGTTAGTCGAGCGCCAGGTTAGAGGGGTGGTGCAGAAGGAGCAAAAATATTGCACACAGATCTAGCAGACTCAAAATCTCTCCACATGTAGAGAGTATCTTTAGGAACATTAGCACAAAGGCAAATTATGAGCCAGCCTATTATGAGCCAGCCGATCATGATAGGCCAATGAAACAAAACGTCGATTTTGAGGGTCATATAAGTTTTCCAAATCCTTAGAAAATCAGTAAAAGTTCCTAAATACAGTTATGAGTGGCTCTGTAGGCCTCTTAGGATTAAAAATTACTACTAGCAGTGAGCTTGTTAGTTGTTAGTGGGAAAATCATGAGTTTGATTATGGGGGATGGCCAAAGTAGCAAAAATGCAAGGATATCATGTGGGAAAGCAATGAAATGTCATCCAAACAATCAATAACCAATAAATTTTACTCATTAACATGTAAAGGACCATAGATAAGATCATAAGACTCCTCAAAGAGCCAAAGTCACAGTAGTTATCATGACAAAAAGAGATAAGGATGCCCATACCAATGACCCAATTGCAATTATCCTTAAAACTCTCCCAATCCTTTAGCCAAACTTTTCCAAAAGAAAGAATTATTTTCAAAATTAACATTGTTCCCTATATTAGAAACAAACATATTTACTCTTGAAAACCTGGACAACAAGATCATTAGGTTAGTGCATCAATTTGCAACACCACTTAGTTCTGTTCACCAAATTCATGCTCACATTACTTCCAATTTCTAAACCACCATCACTAGTGGTACAACACACTTTTTGTCCAGAAGATAAGATGGAGCTTATTGTGAGTTTCAGTGGCTCCCCAAAGAAAATTGTTAACAATGGAGTCCAACTCTTTCACAGTGGTTGTAGGAACATCAAATTCTGAATATAATAGTTGCGAATGGAGTTGAGAGTGGAGTTGATAAGCACCAACCTGCCAAGAAAGGAAAAGATACTTGGTTTTCCTACTATTCAATTTGTTACTGACCTTCTTAACGAAGTAACTGACACTGCTTTTATGAGTTAAATGAAAACTAGGGAGAGGTGTAACACCCCAAAATATTAATAATTTTATAAATAAGTGGATTTTTGATTTAGAAAACTGGAATCAAGAGAACTTTAGGGTGTTATCGCCATACTCAACCCAAAGGTCAAATGTAAGACTAAAAGGAAATCATAATTGTTGGGATATGACTCAAATTCACGAGTTAATCTCAAAGGCTAATCAAATGGCTAGATGATATGCAATAGGCGTGGTCAAAGGAGCAACAAAAGGCATTTAGTGGCATGAAGAACTGCCTAGGCGGCTGGACAGAGAGTCCATAATCGCGGGCAGCATATCCGCCCGGTTGGACGGACTGGTCTAGGGTGAGATTTCGGATGATTTTGTTGCTAGTTTTGATTTTGGGCTTTTAGGATAGTTTCATAAAGCTAGTATGACCCCTATGACGGCCAAAGAGACCTAAACCTAGTTGGTTTAGGGTTATTTGGTTACCTATTTATATCGTTAGCCATCGAGTTAATTATGTATCTAGATTCAGAATTTTCAATAGAAATTCTCTAGGTTAGAATCATTGAGTGTGATCTCGAGATGCAGGATGTTCCTCGTTTTGACTGTTCTTGAAGGTGCCCTAATTCATTCAAGATTAAGAGAGCCTTGTGAGATTTAAGGGACATAGTCTGTGTGGGACAGTTTCCTATTGTAATCTCATTTTGGTATAGTGAATTGTTCTTCCTCTAGTCTGTAGTTTTTACCCAATTTTGGGACGTAAATCTTGTGTCTTATTCTCGTATTTAGATTTATTTATGTTTTTCATAACATTTTCAGTTATTGATGTGTTGTAGTTGTAATCACTCCTATAATTAAGGGGATTAAATTCCTAACAATAACAATTACATAAACAATCACTTGTCTCTAAGTGAGCTAGTTCCTAAATCATTTATTATAGTCCATCCTAATGAGGTATCCAAACTAAATCCAAACTAACTGAATAAAATAAAAAATTATCCAAAGTCTCCATAAAAAGGAGATAAGCCGTCCTTTATAGAACAAGGAAACAGATACGATTAACACCTTGAATCAAACATTTGAAAAATAACAAGGAAAACACAAAAAGCACAAAATCAGTTAGAAGTGAGTAAATGTTTTAATAAACCATTAGAAATGCAATTCATGCACTAGTATTCAAGACAATTATACACAAGCTTAATCATTTAGATTAGAGTCTTGAATTAGTAATCATGCACTTCAGAGACATTATGATAATCTGATTCTAACCATGGACTTATAGACGCGAGTGTGCACATTTTTCCCAATACTTCATAATGAGTATAGTTATATATAAATTTGTTGATCTTTCTTGCAATAATTATTATTCATCTAGTTGTGCCAAACATAGCCTGAATGAATTGTCTGTTTGTGGCTTCATATTTTCTCTTTATTGCACGATTGTTTCAAATTTATGGGACCGCCTCCACTTGTATTGTGCAAAAATTAGTGTCAATCACTTTAATTTACTATCTGCTTTGTTGGAAAATTAGCATAGGTAAATAAATTCAATACCTTTCAAGCGGAAGACTTAGATCGGTTACTCACTTTACGAACCACGAACACCGTTAGTGAATCAAGAGGGCTACTAGAGTCCTTGAGATTCCACACAACCAAAACCCAAAGCCCTACAGATGATGGCTCTAATGAAAAGAACGTAATATTTGTGAGGAGAATATTACTTCTTGTATATTTTCCCAATGAGTATAACACATATATATAGAGAGGGATTAGAGTAGTAAGAGTCCTAACCCTAATCACAATATGAGTCATTTTATTAATATGAATCTTTTTTAAAAGATAACGACCTTTATAAAAGATAATGTATATCTTTAGTCAATTAAGATTGACTCCTATATAGTAGCCTTTTGGCCATATACATTTGACTATGTCTAAGTACATCTAAATTCATCATCTCCCACTTGGCCACAAAGGCTACTCGTTCTATAACACAAAGTTGTTTACGTCCTCTCATCTCATACGGATAATGGAGCGTGCGACCATAGTTTAAACAAAAGTGAAAGGTAATATATTAAGTTACCATCTAACTAATAAGTTACCAATCTTGAATCAGTATTACATCCCAAATTGTTTAAACATCACCAAATTTGGTATCACTTACAATCCCTTTAGAAACCAAATTTGTTTTACATTTTCTAAAATCATGACTGACATGATTGTCCGAGCATTAATGTGATGTCAATCAACTTTTCCTTAAACACACATGCTGATAAGTCTAGACTTGGTTGATTTCCTAAACATGCTCCACTGGACCGTATAGATCATGCCCCTTTGATAATATGATAAAGTAGCAATACCAAGTTTTTCACTTCCCAACATGGTTTTAAGTCTACAAAGGGTATAAGTTAATATGGACTTTATATTGTCCATAGGGCTCACTCATTGACAAAGTAGGGTTATTATTTCGTCACTCCCTATATTGGTCGATTTTAAAGCACATATAGTATGATATGTATGTTATGGCATAGCTCCCACTAATAAGGGCATGTCACTCTTCTACGCCATACGAATTTTGTACCATAGATATTACTCAAGTATCTAACTTGAGCACACTACTTGACCACAAAACACAGTATAGTGCTCAAATTCGGCTTTTAGGCTTAGTATGTAGTTTTGGAAAATAACTCATACTCGACTCTATTTTAGAATCTCAACTTGGACTTACCAAGGCGACTTTTAATTTCTTTGTGTCACATATACAACTTCATGTATAAAGACTACCACTGATGCACTCAACAAAAAATTGGTTTTAAGTCTCATCTTGCTCACCACAAAGGTGCCAAGGTGATCATTTGTGAGTAAATGATCCAAACCTGGTGACATATTAATAATGTGCCTAAAATATTATACTTACAAAGAGCATTTAAAGGAAACAACTTTATTTAATAAATGCTGATAAGATGTCCATATCTAAACATAGGCGATCCCAAACAATTAAATTTTACGTAAACCCAAACTCTTGACATGGGGTTTGGAACACATCTCTTGGGATAGGCTTAGTAAAGGGGTCAACAACCATCCTAATGGTTGAAATATACTTGAAGGTCACTTCTTTCTCCTTGATAGCATTGCGAACAAAATGATAACGACTTTTGATATGCTTGGCCCTACGATGAAATTTAGGATGTTGTGCATATTGAGTTGCAGCAATGTTATTATATAACATCTCAACTGGTTCATTGGCTATAGAGGTGATGTTGAGGTCCTGCGGGAAACCCCTTAGCCAAATCGCCTCTTGTACAGCCATGCAACTTGCAACATATTCAGCTTCCATGGTGGATAAGGCGATACAATCTTGTTTCTTACTACACAAAGAAACAGCTCTCCCTCCAAGGATCAAGGCATAAGCGGAAGTAGACTTAGATTCATCTGAATCACCGCCCCAATCTGCATCAATGTATTCCTTTAACCTTAATTCTCTACCTTGGTAGTATAGAACCAAGTCACTCGTACCACGAAGGTAGCGTAAGATTCTCTTGACTGCTTGCCAATGAGTAGGTCCTGGGTTGCTTTGGTAACGACTAACTAGACCAACTGCAAAGCAAATGTCAGGCCTTGTACATAACATGGTGTACATTAAGCTATCCACTGCACTTGCATAAGGAACACTACTCATATTTTTCTTTTCTTCTTGAGTCTTATGGCATTGATCAAGGTTTAGGGTAAGACCCTTCTCGACTGGAGTATCAACGGGTTTAGAATTTTGCATTCGAAAACCTTCCAACAATTTCTTTATATAAGATTCTTGGCTGCCTAAAAGCTTCTTAGAACGATTTCTAGTGATCTCCACACCAAGCACATACTTGGCCTCACCCATATCCTTCATCTCAAAAATGGAGGATAGCCAAACTTTGGTGGCATTGATCATTTCCAAGTCGTTTCTAGCCAAGAGTATGTCATCAATATACAAAGAAAGAAACAAAATTCCCTTATGTGATTTCTTGACATACACACAATGGTCCTCATCTACCATGGACAAGCCTATCGACATGATAGCTTCATGGAATTTAAAGTACCATTGTCTATATGATTGCTTAAGACCGTATATAGACCTTTTAAGACGACAAACTTTGTTATCTTGACCTTTTGAGACATACCCAACAGGTTGATCCATATAAATTTCGTCTTCTAGTTCTCCATTTAAAAACGCTGTCTTAACATCCACTTAGAACAACTCTAAGTCCAAATGAACAACCAAGGCTAGAAGTAGGCGAATAGAGGTCATTCTCACAACGGGAGAGAACGTCTCTTCATAGTCTATACCCTCTATTTGGGTATAACCCTTCGCCACTAAACTTGCCTTAAATTTTTCAATTGATCCATCCGCCCTATGCTTTATTTTGAAAACTCATTTGTTTCCAATCGATTTGCGATTGGGTGTAGGTCAAATAATTCCCAAACCTCATTCTTTGTCATGGAATCCAACTCATCCTTCATTGCAGCCATCCACTCTTAACTATTAGGTGAAGACATTGCCTCTTCATAAGAGTTTGGCTCTTCAATGTTCAAGGGATTGAAAGGAAGATGTCCCCTTCAATTTGGATGTATCGTCGGGGAACATTTCCACGTTCACTCATTCATAACACAGGAGCCTCATTATTACACACACTTATCAATGGCTCTCTCCCACTATCCCCTAAGATTGTGGGAGTGTCATCATTAGTAGGTAAGTTCTCACATTCACTATCCTCGGTGATGTTACCATGAGTTTCAAATCCCTCACCCTCACCAAGAGATAGTTGTGGTTCCTCTTGTAACTTATACAAGTTGAGGTCCTTTTTCATTTCACCTATAGTTGGGAACTCATCGTCACGAAATTCAACATTGCGAGACTCAACTTCAGTCATCCCACCATTAGGGTGTTCACCGAACATGACATAACCTTTGGAGTGTTCTGGATATCTAATGAACACCATTTTGGTTGCCTTTGGACTAAGTTTTCCATATTTATGCGTGGGGTTGTGAACGTATCCAGTAGAACCCCAAGGCTTTAAATGGTCTAAAGTGGATTTTCTTCCATTCCATAACTCATATGGAGTGGCGGGTACACTTTTACTAGGCACTTGATTAAGTATATATATGTCGCTGTCAAAAGCGCATCCCCCCCAAAAGCTAATAGGGAGGTTGGCATGTGCCATCATCGACCTAACCATGTCTAGTAACGTACGATTCCTTCACTATACAACACCATTTTGTTGCGGAGTATCAAGAATGATAAGTTGTCTTTGTATACCCTTTTCCTCACAAAATTCTTTGAACATATCAGATAAATATTCATGACCGCGGTCAGTTCGAAGAACTTTTACATTATTCTCCTTTTGGTTCTCAACTTCCGCAACAAAGCGTTTGAAACAATCCAATGCTTCATATCGATGAGATAATAGGTACACATACCCATAACGTGAATAATCGTCAATAAAAGTGAGAAAATATGTGGCACCATGGCATGCCTTAACATTCATTGGTCCGCATATGTCAGAATGAATTAGCTCTAAAGGACAAGATGCCCTTGATGCCTTACCAAAAAGCCTTTTGCATTCTTTGCCAACTAAACATGGCTCACACCTTGGTAACGTAACCCTAGTGAGCTGGTCAAGAAGACCCTCTTTAGCTAGCCTTGACAATCTATCTTGGCCTATATGACCAAGTCTAGCATGCCATTTTGTAGAATCAGACTCATTATTAATAACAGAAACATGGGCAATCATGGAATTTTTATTAATGTAATAACCTTCATCCAAGTCCAGTCTAAAGAAACCATCCAACAAACTACCATGTCCAAACAAATCACCATGATAAGAAATATCCAAAATTTTAGACTGAAAATTAAAGGAAAAACCTAAGCGTAGCAAAGCTGTAACTGAAACTAGATTATATCGAACTTTAGGAGCATAAAGAGCATCATGCAATAGTAGGGTCTTTCCTCCACGAAGTTTAAGTTGATAGGTACCAACTCCAAGGACATCCTCCTCACTATCATTTCCAAGCATGACGGTTTGTGTGCCCACTGGAACACGATGATATTCCATGAAGCCAACTCTATCTCGAACTACGTGCTTGTTTGCTCCCATATCTACAATCCAGTTAGGAAGAGAGTGAGAAACTAATGCATGGGAACATACAAAATATTCAAGAGAGTTGGTAGAAGAAGGTACCTTCTTTGGTTCAGGACATTCCCGAGCCATGTGACCTTTCTTCCCACAATTATAGCACTTACGATTAGCCACGTTTTTGTTTTCCCCTTGGCCTTGGCCTTTGCCTTTACGATGTTTTGCCACTCCACCATTTTTGGGACCTTGGTATTGAGAATGGAGTTCACCTTGCTTTGCATTCCTCCCGCGCTTAGGCTTCCCAGCCTTGCGCTTGCCACCAGAAGCAACTAATGCAGTAGCAAGAGTAGGAGGACGAATTGAGCGCAAGCACTCATCCTCCATTTCTTGATGCCTAAAAATTTCGACAAAGGTTTTGATTTGATCACTATGAGTCATCAAGAGCTTACTGTCTCCAGTGCTCAGGCTCATCCGGTAGTGAACGAATCACATTTAGAACTTGTTCCTCATCAGACACATCACGCTCAACAGTTTTGAGGTCACGAATCATGGCACCCATGACACGAAGATGTTCAGCCATAGTTTGTTTGGAATCTTTGTTGTATTCCATCCACTTCAAATTCAAGGCACGAAGCCTAGTCGCAGAAGTTTGCCCATAGGTGACCTTAAACTGAATCCACATAGCCTCAGCAGTAGGACAATTCTCAAATTCACCAATGAGATCGTTGTGCATATAATACAACATAGTATAGCGTGTAGAACGTTCCCTTTTGGCCCAATCTTCATAATTAGCTAGATCTTGAGCATAATTTGGATGTTTGTCATCTTTAGGTTTAACCACAGTGGAGGTTAAGGTATCAAGGGTCTAACGTTCATTAAGCAGAAATTGTATCTTTCTATGCCATATATCATAGTTCGTGCCGTCAAGTTTATTAGAGGAAGACAAATCACCAATCATAGTTTTGGATCCCATTCTACAAATATATCATTTAAATGGACATTAGGCACATTAATACATTTTAATTGAATCATCAAAATTTTATTATCTACATCATAAGTTTGAAAATTTTGCTAAGCTATAATCATCACCATGATATAAATAATAGAATTTCATAATTCAATTAATACAGCAACAACTATTGATTATAAAATGGTACAAAACCACATATACTAAACAAATTAGCACTTATCATGAAACTTCTTGACAACAAATGCATTAGCTATTGCTAAACATGGTACTGGCAGAAATCATGATCATAAAAACAAACTCATCATATAGGCAAGGAAGAACATGAGTTATTAAACACAAAATAGCCAAATTAAGAAAAAGTGCTACGAGCCTATGGCCATATGACATCCAAATCTAAGGTATTCAACATGCACAGCTGTAGGGCATCTTAACAAAACAAACCAAAAATAAAATAATAGTCAATTTAGAAATCCTGAGAAACCCATTCTCATTCTTCACTTTAACAAAACACCATATCCATCTAAGGCCCTAAGTTATTGACATACAACAACATCTCAAATTCACATCTTGTCGATTTCCGAATCAGCGAGTCTCGACCAGTAGTGAAGTCATGGAGATTCTCATGCACACCACGAAGGTTTGGATTTGTCATCTTATCTTATGACCTTCACCAAGTCGAGTTCGGCGTCATACCAATGAAGCCACAAAAGCCCATGTACGACGTCACCACGGAGGAGTGCAAATCAACGAATGATCATAAGAATTTGGTTGCCTCATGTGATCATGATGTATGCACACAGATGATTATGTACATAGATATTCTTAATCAGCATTGACTTATTCATATTACAAAAACACCAAAGAGACATGGTATAATGCACTCTTGAGAATAACTAATATATATCATGGTATGTTTGAAGTAGTATTATGACGTATACAGATCTAAAAATTGGAGACATGATACACAATATGCTGGCTATAAGATCCATATAATAATATATGTAAAATTTGAAGGAACTAATCACCCAAGTTAGATGCCACAAAAGAAAGATTCTTTATTGCAAAGAAGACACATGTCATATAATCTCATGAGTAATGGCATGTATTGATGATACATAATAATCAAAAGAATTACTTAGCATCATGATTTAATCAGGTGATATTTTAAAAGAAAGGATTACCGTGGCGATATGGTTGAAACGAATTACCAACAATCAGTAGGCATGATAGATAAAAACGTGGGACATATCTCTTCGGCAAACAACGAAAATCATGCTTAATGTATAAACTACTCATAAATTCATAGTATACATACGAATCGGCAAAAGCGAGTATTGATGGCTCTGATACCACTGTTAGAAAATTAGCATAGGTAAATAAATTCAATACCTTGCAAGCAGAAGATTTAGATCGGTTACTTGCCTTACGAACCATGAACACCGTTAGTGAATCAAGAGGGCTACTAGAGTCCTTGAGATTCCACACAACCAAAACCCAAAGCCCTAGAGATGGTGGCTCAAATGAAACGAACGTAATATTTGTGACGAGAATATTACTTCTTGTATATTTTCCCAATGAGTATGACACATATATATAGAGAGGGATTAGAGTAGTAAGAGCCCTAACCCTAATCACAATAGGAGTAATTATCTTACTATGAATCTTTTCTAAAAGATAACAAACCTTTATAAAAGATAATGTATATCTTTAGTCAATTAAAATTGACTCCTATATAGTAGCCTTTTGGCCATATACATTTGACTATGCCTAAGTACGTCTAAATTCATCATGCTTGAACATTTTTGCACTAGCAACGAAACTCGAATAATGATTGGCTTGAAAAGTGTGTCTCTTTAAAGAAAACAAAGCGTCTTCGCCGAGGGCCTACACTTCATCTGAAAGTGATAATGTGACCCTTGAATGTATCCAGTATAGCCAAAAAGAGGCTAAAAGATTAAGGAAATGGAAACAGGTTATAGAGCCATAAGACGTAGATACAAAATGTGAAGAAGTGAGGAACGCACAGGTGAAAAAAGAGGTGATATGATGTCAAATCTGCAGGATATGTCACAGTATATGAAAGAAGTTGTAATGCCTCAAGAAAGGAAGAATGATACATACATCATCAAATTAGACACATTTGCCTCAAGTTTGGTTTGCTTGGACCTAATTGTTTAACTAATATATCCTTGGAATAGTGGAATTGAGTAGGGAAATAGAAGATGTGCAATCAAACTTGTGGCACGGAAGTGGCAGTTTTTAATGATGACAATATAATGTTATGTTTTATCGTGTTCATTTGAGTTCCTAAATTGCTAAATAACTGTATGTGGAATTACAGATTTTACAAAAAAAAAAANAAAGCTTGTAAGAAAGGACAAGGTTATTGAACCATTATGCATTTTATCTGACAAACAGATCGACTAATCTAATTGGAATTTGAAATGGGGCTTATGACATTTATTTTTTTGACCTTTATCTTAAATAAATGTGAAATGAGTTGTATGACATTGACATCTTTGAACCATATCGATCTAAACAAAATTTGAAATGGGTGGATGAAATTGACTTCTTTAAACCATATTTACAATCAATCAAATAGATTCCTCTAATCTTAAAAAAAAATTGTAGATCCTATCTAAATGTAATTTAAAATGATCCAAGAGATTGTTGATCTATATAAAGGATCTTATAAGTACATGTTTTCACACTCAAGTATCCATTGAAGTTTAATCTTCAACTTCTCCAATCCGGTTGAAAACACGAACTCTTCTACATATACCAACTATGAAAACACCTAAACTAATCCATACCCCATTTTCCACAAAAGAACAAATCCCATTCCAGGGACTTTTAATTTGATTCAAATTTGGAATCATTTCATTTTATTGTAAATGCAATTAACATAGCAGAGGATGATACAGAGGATTGCATGATGGAAGTATTTGAAATTGAGGAAATTAAATTAAGAGGAGTAAAAAGGAAGCCAAAAGGTGTAGCTACAAGAAAAGAATCGTACTTGAAATGGATATGGAAGAATGACCAACATTGAGCAGTCGATATGCACAAACGACCGGTTTTGATGAAGTTTTAAGCATGCAAAAGGAAGTATTCATTGGTATGATTGAAGGGATAACAAGTAAAAACCAATCTCAAACTAAATTAATTTGATTGCATCCCCACCACCCACCCACCCACACACACACACAAAGAAGTTGTGAGTTGATTGGATGGGTTCATTTAGCAACTTTAAGGGTAGTCTATCGCCTATGAGGCAGCCTCATACATGAGGCGGCCACAAACATGAGGTGCGTTAAGTACCACTTTTTTACTTCACCAGTACTAAATTTTGGATCACTAGCACTAATTTATTTGGCTACTAATACCAGTTTAATATAGTAGTAATATTACTCCCTCCATTACAATAAAATCCTTAAGTTTTTATTTTGCAAAGTCAAAGTTTTTAAACTTTGACTATTAATATGTGAAAAAGTATAATGATTTATAAAGTAAAAATAACATTTTTGGATTCATCTTAAAAAGCATTTTCAAGATATCAAATTTTTACAAGTTTTCGAGTTTATATAAGTACAATTATTCATGGTCAAATTGTCCTCTTAAAGACCGTGCAAAATCAAAGCGTAAGGATTTTAGTGGAATGGAGGGAATTGTTTAGAAGTACCAATTTTTTTCGAAACTGCTTAACGTAATAGGAAAATTACTCGACATAACAAATTTTTTCCCAAAAGTTCCAAGACTACCCTTTTCAATTGCAACTCAACTTCTTTTACCTTAATATATAATCTCTCAAACCCTCCATCGTATTGTTGATTTAATCATTGTGAAGAAAAAAATTGGATCATCATGGATCATTCTTTTGATGCTAACAATATTTTTGACGCGAATGATGATGATTCTCAGGTAAATTGAACTATTTCAATTAAATTGATTGTTTAAAAAACGACAAAGTTAGGGTTTAGGGTTTGGCGGGTTGAACGGGGTTTGGCCAGGGTGGTGTTAGTGGGGCTTAGGGTTCG
>BSSO01004418.1:0-14582 GCA_030267885.1 Mesembryanthemum crystallinum | reverse complement strand
CTCGAGTACAAGTCATCTATGCTCATACACCTCAATCTCAATACAGCCTCTTTGGTTCACAAATTTAAACTAGAGCGCCAAACTCTCTCCTTCCTTTTACTTTTCAAGTAAAAATAATGGAAATAAAAAAACAAAGTCACTCCCTATTCTCTCTAAAAGACAAGTTGCAATTTGCAAGGTAAGCATTGAAGAATTAGTCTTTCTTAAGAAACATAGTGATTCGGATCAACAATTTTCTCAACGATATCCACGTCATTCACGGAAACCTTTCACTACTACTAAATGAAAGAATGCGTCAGGTTCAGGTCCTTTCAAAATTGAGCAAATATAAATGGCAACCATACGTCACAATTCATATAAAAAAACATATGAAACCGAATGAACTGAACAAACCTCGGTGAAGGCTCACAAGCTTCTTCTTCAACACTTTCAGGTGCTTGAAAAGCAGAAGCAGATTTCTCAGCACTATCTGACTCAGCACCAAAACTTCCAAAAGTCAGCTTACAGCGGTCATTCTCAGGGACTCGAATATGCTGCGCTATGATGACGTTTTGACTCTCATTGATGTTTACTTGTGATATCTTATCCTCCAAATGATCAATTTCTCTATCACCAGGCTTAGAATTATCGGCCAGATTGGAGGCAGATTTCACAGGTGATCCTATCACACCTGGACTTGGAGCACTGGACTTCTGGCTTGTCTTGGGCTTCCATTCTTTGCTAGGCATAACACCTACACCAAAGCTCAAAATCAACATTTACCCATGTCTACTGTCCACAATCTACACTGATGAGTCCTTATTCAAATAAGCATGCAAAGAAAATAACAAAAGAACAAAATTCAAGGCCTTGTTCGGGTGTTTTTAGTTTTCGGGTTTTTTAAAAAATAAAAACCAGTTTTTGAAAACCACTTTTTTTGGTTTCCAATTTTCTGTTGCCAGTTTCGAAAAGGCTTTGATCTCTTCGTGTTATTTTTTTTTTTGTTCTTGATTATTGATTTTTGTTGAACTTTGTTGATTCTACTAATTTTTGTTAATTTCTGTTGATTATATTGATTTTTGTTAATTTTACGGATTCCAAAAATCATCAAAAATAAGCTAGAGTGTAAAAAACCCAAGTAAACAAAAAAAAGTATATATACAGCTTTAAAATTTTAATTTCTGCAAAGAATTGAAATTTTTTCAAAAACAAAAACTGAGAATACCCCCAAAGAGGGCCTAATATAACCTTCATCAGAATTAAAAAAGGCTCTTTACACTTGAGGGTGAAATTCAAAATCATAAATGTGGTTGAACATGTCCGGGTTGTATGAAATATGACTTTAGCATAAAAAAGAAAGTGATATAAAAGCCACATGTTATGACAAAATGTGAAGTTTTTAAGCATAACTAACATAGAAAATAATGAAAAAGTGTTGGTCAGATTTAAAGAAAAATCCAATGAATTACTTGTATTAGATTATTGTCAAAGTTTACTGAACCTGAACTAAATGCGAATGTACAGTAGGAAAGGTAAAAGGGCCCCCTGATAAAATGTGTAACTGGCTATTCCAAGGGGCATCATATTGATGTCTTTTTGGAGAATTAAATAAAATTTCTAACCAATTACCCAAAAACCAAAAAATAAATAAATAAATAAAAATAAAATTCAATTTGTCTGAGATCAACAAATGACAGAAAGTTCATTCCCAATAGGCAGAATGAACCCTGACATTTCATACCTTCACTAGACGAGGTGTTAAAACTAACACAGAATCTCAATGAAGTTTCCCATGCATAAGGAACTTAAATGAAGAAAGACGAAGGCAACAATCCTATCTGCTTTACTTTTTACCCTTAAATCTCTTAACAGGGAACATAATCCACCAAAAGGAAATGCCAATAATACATTACTTCCTGAGGAAACCACCTTCCCAATACCCCTAATAAAACAGACCCAAACAAAGATCAAATTTTGGCCCAACAAAATAGTTACAAGCAATGCTGGAAATCTAAGCACCTGTATTTCCCGTTTAACTAATAGTGCTCCACACATGCCATGAAATTTTATTCAGACAATGATACTCCCACATTTTGGGGATAAGGGATGGGTTCTAGAACAAAACTTCATGAAATACAAGGGTGATTGTACAGTATGGTAAGGTGAAACAAGCATTGTCTCAATGACAGGAAAATTGTACCAGCAAATGAAAGCAACACTAGAAGAAAGTAACAACACAAGGATGACTAGCTAATCATGAATAACATTTATGATCCAATGTACTATATTTTCCATCATGCAAAAGTTCCATTAGCCACGTTAAAATACTTGCTAAACAGCACCAAGATGTATTGGATCATAAGAAAGCATACCTTTCTGATGACCAACAGGTTGCTGATGCAATCTACCGTTAAAGTGATTGCCTAACCTACTTCCAACAGAGCTTATGATTGCAGATTCTACAACAGAAGCATGACTTTGATCATTTCGAGAAGCAGTATTCATGGGACGGTGTGACTCTGTAGTAGATGAACTTCCCAAGACTGAGTTCAAATTAGAAACACTTTGCTGAAAAGATTGCTTTGAAGTACTTTCTGAAAATTGCCGACGACCACCAACAACCCCAACTTCACGCCTTATAGCCCCAATAGCAGCAGCAGATCTAGAATCAGGGGATGGAACATGCACAGGATCTGAAGCAGAAGCGTAAACACCTACAGCATTGGAAGATGCAGGGCCACCTGATTGAGAATCACTCGACTTTGCCACGGAGACCTGTAATGTAGAGCCAGAAACAACTGATTTCCTCTGGTCTGAAGGTTCTTTTCTAGTGTTGGAATTCACGTCCAGTTTAGGCCGAAAATCAGTCACACTGTTGGAAGTTTGTACATATCGTCCAACCAAATGTCGTTGATTGTTTGAAGCTAGAGATCCACTACAATTGAGGCAAAGTACAGAAAAATAAAACCCATGAAACAGGGAACAAAAACTCGAAGCAAAAAACTTAATGGTGTGAACAACCCATCACTTTTATTCAAGAATCCTATTGTCATAATAAGTTGAACTATAAAAAAATCAGAAAAAATCGATCATTTTACATCTCATTCATCATGAACAGAACAAACAAATATGCATCGTGCTTTAGTAATACATTTTCCCTATAGTTTCACTGATTTTAAAAAGGATACAGTTAGACGTATGTGAACAAACATAACTAGGACGACACACCTAGGCAGTATGTGTTCAACCATAACTAAAAGGCAAATAAGTTTAAGTGGAAGTCAAACATGAGACACCAATTGCAAATAGAAATACACCTCCAGAGAACATTTAGGTTATACTGCTCAAAATGTTAACTTGAAATATCAAACATTACTAATTCTCTATCTTCATGTTAACCATAGGAAAGCCAGGTAAGGGAAGATGGAGAAGAAAAATCAATGTAACACACCTTCTCTCAGAAACATTATTATGCTGAACATTGGCAGACGATGAAGCTTGAGTTGAAGCCTTTGTTTCTCTATCAGAATTCTGATTAACTCTGTTGTCTCTCACAACACGAAATTCTCGGCTGATTCCTGCATCTAGTCAGGAAATTCCTTACAATTAGCATAGCATAGAACCACAATTCTTTCCTATCACTGAGGTACTACATTCATGCTTCAACTTTATCCAATAGTATCAGAGCATAAATACAATATATTGTACTGAAACATCAAATTCAATCAGGGTCTACACACAGAAAATAAGTTCCTTTCACTAAGGATACTAACATGAATCGAAAAATTGGGTTGGCTTGGCTACAATCTAGTTTGATAATTATGTACCATCACAAAGTTAACATCTTTGAAATTAAAATACTAGAAAATAATATATATGTACAGAGGTACAGAGAAATTTTAGTAACATTGTTGTGAACATGACATGATCCCCACTTTGATGTTTAAACTTGACATACTAAGAGAGTGGCTATTTTGATCATTCATAACTTATTCCCCTTCTTTGGCTCAATAATATTCCTCAAATCAATTATCATAATTTGTAACAGGAAAATTTGCATTATGGCCCTATAACATGCAAGACTTGACCAGCTCCCGTGTTTTGATACTGCTATGTCCAGAAAAGTTGCATCCAGAAATTTTAACATTTAACAATGACAACCACATGTTTTGACAAGTTCTGGCATTTGGCCAAAATTGGCAATTGACACACGAATGCATGATACAAAAGTTTAATGCAGACATATTGGTTGTCTATGATATAAAATAAAATGTCAGTATATGACGCTTCTATGCTAATATAAGCATTGGTATCCCAGACACCAGTCAGTTGCTTAAAAGCAACATAGAGCACAAAATTCCATTAGAGCACATAAAGCAGCAAAAAGAAGACTCTAAGGGTATAAATGGGTTCCTGGGAATGCCAAGTTACCATATACAGGCCTCCTTGCATAGCCTCCTCCACGTGAATTACGCTCAGAGCCATAAAATTTTGCCCCTTGATTTACATAATCAGTACGTTTCCTCGGCTCAGCAAAACCATTGTAAACTGCATTCTGGGAAATAGGCCAAAGATTTAGCATCTTCACAACATCAATTTTAAAACAACTAACCTTAATTACTTGAAACGAGGCATGAACACATATAGTGGTTGCCACATAAAGCCTTCACCAACAGGAATGAGAAACAGAAGGTATAGCAACAATGAAGATACAAAGAGAACCAACGCATGCTTGAACATGATAAAAAAACAGAAACATTTAAAAGCAACTCGAAGCATCAAATAACTGATACTACTGAAATAAAAAAAGAACGAAATGTGTAATAATGAAAAGTGCACAATAATGTATGCCATTGTCTTTATAGAACAACATGTCAACTTGTCAACCACAAGTTCCTATAGAAGCATATAGTACAATGACCAAACCAACCCCAAGGAACAAAGCATAATATCATATTCTTAAATTAAATAAACTCAAATGATAAAATTTCAAACAACCCTTCACAAAAAAATAAGAAGAAAGCCACCAGATGGTAACTGATGTAACCATTCGAAGGAGAAAGAGTTTCAAAAGAGAGGAAAGAAGTGGACATGCAATAATAAACATACAGAATATTCACTAAGAAGAAGGTACAACAAACATGTAAAACCAATGTAGAAGAGCATGCAGCAACAAGAAGTTTATATGATGCTTCACTACAGGATTAAACTTGGCTTAATTACAGGAAGCTTTACCGACAAATTACCTCTTTCTTCTTATCTCGTCTCCTCCTCACTTCATGAAAGGGATCTGACAGATAGCAATCGACAAAATTAGTTTGCTTAAAGTGTTGGCCAAAGAATAAACAAGAGACATCAAACAACTATATCATTCAGAAATCATAGCTCAATAATGACAACAAATAGGTTTTCCCATTACATTGTCAGCAAAAACCATCTAAATGTCGTACATACACGTGTATTCATCATCTAACTAAGCCAATCGCATCTTAGAGAGCACCGACTGAATTTATCCACCCATCTCAAATGATAAGAAAACACTTCCTAGGGTAATTCAAAGTAGAGATGGGTTATTCCAAAGGCTTCCAGCAATAACTTCCATTAATTTTTGTAACCGACATTAAGCTTTAGGGTGGGGGATGGGGGGAGGGGGCTCAGTTATTAAGCTTGGGGAAAAGTCATATTGGCTTTTCACTGCTTTTTATTTAAATGGCATGCCCCCTCTCTTCAGATAGCATACATCAAGGTTCCTCAACCATATACCCTGTTCCTCTATGTTTAACTCAGTCAAAGTACCTGAGAAATGTACTTTCCTTCCGAACAGAAGAATATGCAGATAGTCTTGTTAAAAAAGTTCATAATCTTCAGTTCAATAAATAACCATAAGAAACACTTTATTCTTCCTACAAACATAGGTAATAGGGAGGCTAAAATGTTCTGTTGAAGGCTCCTCCTAAATGCATCATCTCTTAAAAACCAATTGTGGATGAGAAAGTAAGACCACTCTTAACATTAGAGAAGGTCGACGAAGTTAGCAACCCAAACTCTCCAAGTATGACTAATAAAAACCACCTCACAATCTGAACAATATCTTCGATTGTCAATAATAATAATCATCATTACATAATCCTGAAGGTATTTTGAGTTTGCTCTCTTAATGCTACGATAACAAGTTAACAACTGCGTTGTCTTGCATTACCCTTGATCCCATGCTAACAGCCTCTAGGATACAAAAACGACCCCAGGATCTTAAACCTACAGCGTCTTACCAGTGACGGACACTCCCTACCTCGAATTGACTGAAAATAACACTCAAAAAACTCCCTCTCCCTAAATTTGCACATTCGGACCATAGTTTTATATCTATTATGTTCTTTCTCAACCCCAAAAAATAACTGACAAAATAAGCTCACAAAACAGTAGTTCAATCATCAAAGCATAAGTTTTAACTACCCAAGGCATAATGATATCCCCTCAAATTAACACATTGCACAGGCATTTTGCCATTTTCACTACCGGGCTAAACTTAAAACCTCTTAACCGCATAAAAGAAAGGTGAATCAGTTCCCTTTCTTTACATTCAAAACAATAAGCAAAACCCAAGAAACTCATCCCAAAAACAAAAAACAAGAAAACCCACAAAAAGGAAACCAAATTAACAAACAAAGAACCAAAAAAAACGCCTTCTTTTCTTGAAAAGGGGGGTAAGATCAAAGAAAAAACAAAACACCTTACCTTGGTGCAAGAGCTTTTGAGCGGTCTCATTAGGGTCCATATTAGACTCTTTAAGGGCGTTATAAATTTCAGAATCAGAAAAATTGCCGACAATCTCTCTAATCGATTGAATAGTTTTGTGGAGATTAGCAGAAATGATATGAGTGCCGCCGCCTTCAGTCTTCAACACAGTGACCATCTCTGATTAACACAACCCCCCGCAAAACAACGAACGAACCAAGAGACAACAAAGAACGAAGCTTTTTTTTTTGCTTCAAGGTCGAACAATGGCGAAAACCCTAAAACTTGTCGAAGGCGATTTCGATTTCTAGGGTTTGCATTCGAGAGAGGAGAGAGTAGAAGAAGGGTGAGGAAGACTAAGAGAGAGAGAAGGAAGGAGGAGAGGGAAGTTTGGGTTTGGGGAAGAGAGAGAGAGGAGAGAGGAGAGAGGAGAGAGGAGAAGAGCGAGGGTTTTGAAATGCAATTTATTCATCTTCTTGTCTTGGGTTGTGGCTTGATTATAGGGAAAGTCTTTTTGAATTTTCCTTTTTTTGGGGTTTGAATTTTTATTATTATTTTTAATTGAGTCCTTTTTTATTTATTGTTGAAAAAAAAAATTAATAAATTGGACTTTTAGAGTTTCTACTCCATATTTTTGTAATTGGGCTTTGGGCTTCAATTTGAGGGGTTGGGTTGTATGGAGCCATCATTGTAGTTGTATCATTAACCATTTTGCTAGCTTGTGGGTTTTGGATATGTTGTCCAAATTCAGGTTATTTTTGGTTGATTTAGGGTAGTGTTCATTTTCATGCTATTTTTGTTAGTAATATTTATGGTTAGTTTGTTGATTTTTATTAAATTTTGTTGATTTTTATTGATTCTGTTGATTTTTGCTGATTTGATTTGTTCTGCTCATATAGAATTTGGCTGGTTCTTGTTGATTTTCATTGATTTTTGTTAATTCTGCTGATTTTTATTTATTCATGTTGATTCGATTTATTCTGTTGAGATAAGTTTTTTCTAATTTTTGTTGATTTTTATTGATTTTACTGTTGATTTTTGTAATAGAAATCAACAAAAATAAGTTGAAGAGAGCAAAGCCTCATACCTGGCTAAATGACCTAACCCATAAAACGACCCGAATCCAACCCGAAACCCAAAACAGTGAGACGTCCTTTGCCTGAAAATTGACCTGACCCAATCGAATTCGAAATCACTAAATCTGAACCCAACCGCACCGGCTGGTTCGCCAGGTTAGGTCTATGTATTCAAATAGATTTTTGCATCTAAAGGTAGCTCAATACTAGAAGTCCACGTTTGATGATACTTTAATGTGTATGAAATAAATATTAATTTGGATAGTCATTAGTCATACGGCATTTTTGAAAGAAAAATAACTCCTAACATTTGTTGCACACCCTTTGCAATTTTGTTATTGTTTGATGCAATGTTCTTAAAGGACACTCATAAATCAGCAAATTTATATTTTCGATCGAAATTTAAGTAATTTGGAAGACATTATACAATAAACTAATAATCAAGATCCATCACATAATCACGAGGAAATCCATCAACAAAAAATCAACCCTACGAGAATTCAAGACTACCAACATTGAGAGACTCCTATCAAAAAAACATTGAGAGACAAGCACACCCAAAAAAAATGAGATACAAACCTATCAGAGCAAGACATACAAATGTTATTTGTAAAGATTGCAAAAACAATCAAAAAGATCTTTCCACTAGAAAAAAAAAAGCTCGTGGTAGCCCCTAAAAGGGAGATGGAGGTCAGAGTTTTCTTCATGCCAAGTGTTGCAAGTCAAAGGGGTGTTGGTCGCTTTCAGGTTGTCATGTATGGGTTAGTTTTGGCTATACTTTGGAACGGCATGACAATGATACGATCTAAAATTGAAAGAGAAATTAAAATAGAAAAAAACTAAAACATAATTTTGATACAAGGGTGACACATAAGTAAACCATAGACCACATATCATGATTAGGCACCCTTTGAATTGAGATAGCACGACCTAAGCCCACGGACCAGCAGTGAACCGTGCTGCCTAAAATCTTAAGCACGACCAAGTGAATCAGCCCAACACATGCTAGAGCCATATCTAAAAGTTCCTATGGTGTAATTGAACATTGGTGATGAAGTTATGTACTCCCTCTGTTCTCAAATGAAAGTGACGCTACATTATTCACCTCCCCACTTTGGAGGGAGATAAAGTTACACAAATACCCTTAAAAAAAGATAATTGTGACACTTTATACATGAAGGATATGCAAGTGAATATTTTTGTCAAATTTTGGGATTTTATTGTCCAAAAATATGAAATGTAGCCTTGAGTCAAAAACGGCTCAAAAAGTCAAGCGTAACTTTCATTTGAAAACAGAGGTAGTACTATGGAGAGGGAAGATGCTCAGTGAATTGCATTTTGGATGTCAATGTCAGCTAACTTTGATATAGACAAGAAAGTTAAGCATTCCAGCACTTCAAATATGATAGGACAAGAAGAATTAATTACATAGATATGAGTTTCTTCACAAGGATAAAAACATCATGTTTTCAACACTACTAATACTAGAAGTATACCCATTATGAAGGTAGTATTGTCAATTTGTCATTCCCATTAACACAAACTTGATATCTCTCACAGTCTCATGTATAAATGATTTGGATCCTGGATGTCTCTCAAATGCGTCAAACAGAGTAAGCTCTAACACATATATAAACCTCAAGGCACCTTGTTGGTAAATTTCATCGAACATTTTAGCACACCCCATTGAAAACTTTCTAACCAAAAATCTATATTAAGAAAGTTATATATAAAAACTGAAAGCTAAAAGATAAGACTACTACTGTCCTGTATGTATTCAATATTCACCGTCGATGGTCTTTCCACTTCTCTAAACCCTTGTGCAGCTGGAGCTCTTGAGTGAAGAAGAAAATGCGTCCAACAGGGACATTGGTGGCAAGTCTGAGCTCGAGTGCAACTCACAAGTACTGATCCTGAATCCTTGCCTTGTTCTCTTCCCACCACGATCTTGCGTGCATTTCTCCAAATCTTTCTCGGCTGCATCAAGGTATCCAAGAAGGGAGGGCATTAAATTGAGAATGGTGCACAGACTAAATAAATCCCATACCAATAAACAAAGTTATGAATGGTAGTATATGTTACTTTTAGTATCACGGAAATTCAAGTCCAAGCCAAGTAAATAATTTTCATTGTGAAGACGACATTTCTTTTGTTCATTTATGTTTGTTCATGCACTCAGGATCAGGGAGACAAGTTTGAAATGAAGCATGCAACCTAAGTACGGTTCATGAAATAAGAGGGATCTTGATCTTTCTGGGATAAAAGTAACCAACCATTTTTTTTTTTCCTAAAACTGCAAGCAATGGGCTCTCCAATTGGAGAGAAATTTCAGTCCACAGAGTTGTGCAAGGAGGAAATTATGCACAACTATAGGAAAGAAATACTAAGTAATTCCTTAAAATGCTCCACAATACTACAGGAATTATTACATGGAGTGTAGCTTAAGGTGCCAAGTTAGGTGGAAGCCTTAAAAGGGAGTAAGCCGGAGAGGGTGTCACTGAAAAGCTCACTAGAGTCGTAACTACAAGCGGGTTAAGAAGTATGTGGAATTTCCAGAGAGATGAGAAACAGCAATGCAAGAGAAGCTGCAGAACATTCTGAAAGAGCAACTACGCAATAAATCAAGGAATTTGATCTGTTTGAAGTATTCCAATCACTTTTTTTTTTAGCTACCTTTTAAGTGGTAAAGAAGGACCCCTAATGACAGCAAGCAACAGCACTCCTCAAGCCAGAAGATAAACACATAGGTTCAAATACCAGCCAGGCATAGGCAGCTTTATCAACTGACCAACCAGCACTTCTCAGTGGGAAAGTTCTCACTTAGCAACAGCAGGCTATAAACTAAAATTTTGAATCCTTTTTATCTCTTCCCACCTATACTTATTTTGCACCGGATTTGTGTGACTATAGAGAGACCATGACTTGAAAATGACTAGCCCTCTCACTCAGACAAGGGAGCGACAGACATAATCTACGAGAATGTTGGCAATGACTAAATGATGAAATCAGGTTTTCAATGTTTGTCTTAGTAGTTCAGATCTTTAATTATGCCCTGCGGCAAGGAATAGGAATGTAGTATAAACCTCATGAGTAGACTTCAGCTTATAAACATCATAGAAACTCACCTGAACCTAACACGTCGAAGCTCCCGAGTCCCATTAGGCAGTGCTCTGATAGTGATGTAGACTCCAGGTTCATCCTGCTCAACCCATTCAGTCTCTATGTCACTGGCATTGCTGACAGAAAGCTCACCCGAGTGATCTGCTCTCGATAAGCTGCTCCTAACAGAGGCATCGACTGAAGATGTCTCTGTTCTTGTCGCACTGATGTTAGACAGCTTAGGAGTTGAAGCAAGTCCATACGACTCATAGTATTGACGAGCCGCATGGTGGTCAAGTGAATCTGATGGGGAATATGCCGTTCCTGTTGGACGGTGGAAGTTGCGAGGCAAGCTTTCCTTGCTCAAAGGCGGCGTTGCAGGACTGCCATGCGCAGATCCCATCTTTGAGTTCTGAGAAAATGATGAAAGCACATAATCCTCAACACAAGAATCATATTTCAAGCAGCAGCCATATCAATTTATTAACATAGTCAACAGAAGATAGCATGAAACCATTTCATAAATAAAGCACCAAAGACAAGCACGCTATACAAAGAAGTTACATTGATGCACATTTTTTACCTCAGTCCTATTTGCTTATTGTGAAAATTCAATTATCATAATAGTGAAAAAGGTGAATTCTCACCTCTTCTTCAGTCCTTGGAGGGGTTGGCAGTGGTACTGTGTTTTGATTGAATTTTTGAACATTATAAAGTTCCATCACCTTGTCATAGTTCTCTGCCCACCATCTTTGAGCTTGCCATTTATTGAAAAGCTCACGGCTGCAAAGAACAACAGATAAAAAGCATGTAAGGGATATGCATTACTTATAAAAAAAACAAAAAAAAAAACAACACCACAATTGAAAACAAAGCCACATATTTGGCCAGAAAAACTAGCTATTATTTGTTTATTTCTTTAATTAATCCCCTTGGGATAGGGGGTGGTTGCATAGAACTTTAGGTGTCCAAAAAACAAAAGCAAGTAGGTGTGTGCTACAATTTAAGGTTCCACAATGTTGATTTTTGAGTGAATGTTATTTTTTAAAATCTAAGCCTATTAGTAACTGAGCATTATAGCCCAAGTGAGGTTCTAACCCAAAACCCTTTGGCAGTGGGTGGAGTAATTCATTAGGTTATAAACAAGCTCAAGGCCGTTTCATTGGTCAATGCAGGACAACCCAGTTTAGCACATAACAATGTCTAGATTGAGCACTCTTAAGTGGACAAACACATCAACAAACTATAAGCAATACGACTAGAACATATTGGCATGACAAACTAACCATTAATACTATTCTTATGACTAGTAGAGATCTGAGACATTGAAATTGCAAGGGCTGAGTTTTTACTCTGCAACAAGCTAAACGAACTATTACTCACCCTGTGCTCAGCCATCTCTTCACATTTATACTACTCCAGAACTAATTCATAATGCTTATTTTCAAAACCACAAATATGTCAACTAATTGATTTGAATAGTTTCTACTTTTCAGTACAATTTACTTTTATATTAAACAGAAAATAGAGATCCACATCAAAAGAAAATTGCAAACAGATATGTAAAATTAGAATGTCATGTAGAAATATATGAATTTATCATCAGAAAGCTCCCCGTATACTGAGGATAAAGATCTTCCTCTATAGAATTTTAACAACATTCACAGACATTTGTGAAAACCAGGAATTGCAAGCGTCAACTTGCTAGAGGACAGTAACAAATAACTAATGGGACTTTTACAGCATGTTGTTGGACCTTCAGTGTAGTTCAGAGGAACATTAGTTATTTCTACTTAAACCATTTGAAGGACGGGGAAACAATAGCATGCTGCTCTTCCCTCACAAAAGCACTTGGCAGGGTGACACTAGGTCCTCAGTGAGTGTAAAGGATCATATAAACCAACAAGTAGAAGCCAAAGTAGTGACTACATAAAAATCATGAAGTTAATTTAGAACTTCAGGATAGGCCAATTCTAGAGATAGGCCTTTGTTTTTTAGGCTATTCTAGGTAATGTTATTATGTATTTTGTTATTGTTAAGACAAATGCAGAAAGAAGACTAAGACATAATTTCTTTCTTTTCTCCTGTCATATTAAGTCATCTACAAGGAAGTGGCATGCTGAAACTGCTTTCCAAAGAAAGTTACAGGGGGTTTGGTGGTACGCAGAATGCCCATGAAATGTTTGGTTCACTTTAGTGAGCCCAACCCAATGTGGTACAACTACACAACATGAAGCATTTCCTACACTAACTAGTTTTCTAGCACGACTGAGCAATCTCTTAATATAAAATCCTCGCTGCTCAAAACTAGTTATACTTCTCAAAGTTCTCAATTTTTTGCAAAGACCATGGTGTGCAGGAAGCAAGAAGCAAGAAATCAGGATCCAGTCACTGACTCACTGCCAAGCATCTATCAGGCCTCAATAAACTTATTCTCATCCAGCCCCCATTGCTCATCTCCATGGTGGTTTCTTTGTTTGGCCTAGGAGGAGATGTATGTGGTCCACAAATCAATTAGCTTAGAAGAACCCTACATGGCCCATAAGAAATCATGTGCAAACTTGCTGGAAAGCACTTGACCATCATATTAGAGACCACTTATAATTAAATGCAAAGGCCCACTGAGAACCCTGATTTTGTGATTAAAGATTAAGCATAGTCCTCCCAGGTTCCTTTGAAAACTTTTTCAAAGCCCAGTACTTGATAGCTATTATCTGTCACAAGCCACAAAGAGTGCATAACTATGATCAGATCACATATTCTCCAATCAGTATGCTAGACACTGTTAGGCTATGCTTTTACCACTACAAAACTTGGGATCCAAGAGAAACTTTCCAACCAATACTATAAAACATCAATCATAACTTCCACTTATCTTCATCCTTGGTACTTCATACAAAGACCATACATCCTGAAAAAGAGGAATCCCTAATAGCCACCAAAACTCATCCATTTTACTAAATCATTACCATCAGCAATTCATCAACCTAGCATATGGCTTTGACTTCAAGAGTCAGTGATCTGACAGCACTCCCACACTCAAGACAGTTGCAAAGCTCCAAAACTACACTCTCAGCACAAAAGGCAACCTAGACCAGAAAAAGTTGTCATATCACATATGGTCCCAAACCACCGCATCCGGTGCTGATTCTGACCAATTATAGAATGAGACATTGGACAATCCCTCTCCAATAATCAAGCCCAGGTGAATCATGTCTCACACCACCAAATCAACTATAACGATTAGACAGTCCGTTTTGCCACAGATATATATCGTAATCACCTAAAAAAACCATAGTACTAACTTACATAGTATAAGAAGAGACAATGACCCAATTATCTGTAGACATACTATACACCGCTAAAACAACAAAAATTGAACCAAACACATATAACAACAACAAGAACAACAACAAATGAGGCTAAAGTTTTACCAGAAACGAATCCGCTTGAGATCATTCCCACCCTGAGGCAAAGAAACAAAAGTGATGAGAACACCAGGCTCAACCTGAGCAACCCACTCTTTAGGCTCATCCTCCTCCATAAACACCACAGACTCCGTCCTCCCACTCACTGACACCGGCGTCGCCTCGCCGCTCGACAACCCCATCCCCAACCCCTTAACCACGGCCCTAGCATCCACAATTTCCCTCTCCTTCCCCCAAATCCCTGGGGCCGAATTCGCCCTCTGGT
>BSSO01004417.1:0-14585 GCA_030267885.1 Mesembryanthemum crystallinum | reverse complement strand
TTTTTTATCCCATCCTTACTCAAGGTTTAAAAAATTAAGTTGTCTAAGGGTGCTCATCTAAAAGACCGATTTGGTAATTTAGAGTTTCATATATTGTGAAAAAATACCCCGTGCATCGCACGGGTAAGAATACTAGTTTTGTATAATACTGTACATTGGTACATTGGTAGTTTGTGAACGTTGGTAATCAATTTTGATCTAAGTTATAAAATTGAACTAAATTTAGTTTAACTAATTACAGCATGGGAACAACAAAGTGGATTCACAAATCTCATAAAAGAAAAAACAAAGCGTTCTTGCGCTATTCTTTTGGTGAAGATAAATAATCCATGGTATTCTGTTAGGATCCACGCCCCAATATACATTGAAGACGGTTTTTGACAGGAATATTTTTGAAGATTATTTGGCAAGATAATTAGAAGATATTATCTTGGTAGATTATATTACTTGCTTAAGTAGTTGTGTTATGGAAGGTTTCCTATTGGTGTAGGATATTGTTTTAGGAAGTTTACTTATTTATCAAGCAGTTGTAGTTTCCTAATATTATTAGGAAATCTATTTGTGTAGGATTAGGAAGGTGGGTAGTTTCCTATTTTGAGTTGTACTGGGATTTTTTGTAGCCTATAAATAAAAGCATTGTGGAAGGGTTTTAGGGTGTGCGCTGAGGGTGAGGTAGAAAGCCCCAGCACCACCAAGCCCCGGTGGGGGGTTCGGTTTGTGAGGCAGTTATGCGGTTCCATCGAAGATGAGTGTTTGAGGGGTAGAGTCAATTACTAGCTAGAGGAGATTGAGATGTTAGTATTTGGGTGTCTATAGTTGTAACTCTCTTTGATGATAATAGTGTATATTTTGCAGATCCGTGGTTTTTCCCCTAGTTGAAGAGGGTTTTCCACGTTAAATATGGTGTGTGATTATTTTCTTGTGTATGTGTAATTAATTATGCTTCCGTTGCGGTCAAATCCCAAACAAGTGGAATATAATAGAATTTGGCAAATTTCATAACATATTCAAAATGAAAATGCAACCACCCCTAAAAAATAAAAAATTAAAGAATTAAAGAAACAACTAGCTTTATTTTACGCTTTACCTTGATATATCTCCTTACGCAAGGAGGGAAAAAATAAATAAAAACAGAAACCTAGCCTCCATATACATTGTAAGCAATACTACAAAAAACCTATGTTAGGATTCAAGCCTATTCATGTCGTGGGCCCGAAGGTATCGAATCGTAGATGTGAAGGTCCCAAATTCATTGGGTTAATTAATAGAGGGGGTCGTGTAAGCGTGAAGTTAGAATTACGAGTCAAATCGAAGCCATGAAGCAAAGCAAGTCGAAGAAGGCGAGAAAGCCCCAATGGGCATGCCGCCCGGCCGGGCGGGCAGGGCAGTGGAGCCCAAATGGCACGTTCAAACTCTGCCCAGGCGGGCGGGTCTGGCACCCGGCCGGGCACACCTAGCAGTGAGCCAGTGCTGCTTCGCGGTTTAGTAATTACTATGGAAATTGTTTCGTAATTTTTGCTATAATTATTTGACTCTCCTAGTTTGATGTAATTTCTTATTTACTAGATTATGTATTTAGGAAAATATTATCTTGTAAGCTTTTAAGAAGTTTCCTAGTTGTGTTATGATTAGGATTCTAAGATAATTAGCTTGGGGAAGGTTTTCATAGTTGGAGTCCAGTTAATACTATAGAAGGGGCTATACCTATATAAATATTTGTATGACCTATGAATTTTGCATCCGAGGGAGAGCACTAAATCAGTTAGATCAAAAGTGTTTGAGGAAGAAAACCAAACACAATTGTGTAGAGTGGTTATAGTGGATTTGTAGTTTCCCCAGTTGGGTTTTCACATTAAAAAAATTTCGTATATTTTGCATACTTTAATCTCGTTTTATTCGCACAAAAATTTCCTAACAAGGTAAAAAAGTTCAACTAAATATGGGATCTTGCTCAAAATTCATTTATGTCTAAGAAATTGTAATTTCACACATTTTTTTCGTTAATTTGAAAAATAAAGCGGATACAAAAATATCACCTTTGAGATTGATAAAAATATAGGAAATACAATTGACCCTAATAAATAATCTTCACCTTGAACGATAAAAGCACTTTACTATTTATCTTTGGAATATTGGTTGGGAATAATCCCAAAGTTTCGGTGATCAACCAAAAATAATCCCAAGTTGGAATATCTCTATGAATAATCCCACGTTTGCATATTTGTGCTAAAAACAATCACAATTTGCGCGATGGTAGTAGTATATGAAAAATAGGTTGATCTGACTAGCAAAAATGATAGTAACATCAAATTCGGCGTTAGTTTTGATGAATTCTATGACGATCCTTCAAAATAACCCTTTTAATTCATTTCCTCTTCAAATATGTAGTAGTTAAGGCCTTTTAGTTCATTTTTTTGGTTGTCAAATAAATTTATTTTTCATGTAGCACTAACATCGTGCAAATTGGGACCATTTGTGGCACAAATATGCAAACCTGAGATTATTAGTGGAAATATTCAAATTTGAGATTATTCTTGGTTGATCGCTGAAACTTGGAATTATAGTGGCCAAATTCTCTTTATCTTTTAGAAAAGGATAACACAGTATATGCACCACATCCATAATTCCCATAACACAATAAGAGCCTAAAAATCTATGCATTTGGCTCTCTAGTTCAATGCTACAACAAATATGATTATTTCTCTCGGTCAAGCAATGCAGAGCATTTTGTTCATCATTTTCCATCTCCAAAACACCTCAAAATAATTCTGTTATTCCAATCAAAATCAACCATTACCTTCTATTTATAGTCATATAACCCCTTGAATCTGGATACTCCATGGTGAAAACATAATCACATATAACATGAAAACATAATCACATTAAATCAGTAAAGATTGCATACACAAATAGAAATGAATCCAACCAAATCTACCCAAATGATCAAAAGGTGCATGAATTTATTTTTTTTTCTTTTCCATTAGCTCATTATTGTGATATCATCCCTAAATTGGCTATAAATATAATAACCTCAATTAGGCACCACTTCATTTCATCATCTCTTATTACTTAGCCAAAACATCCCATCAGTAATTTCTTAATCTCTCAAAATCATGAGCTTAAACACCTCCCTTCCCACTAACATTCTCTTCCCATGGGATCTCAAAAATGAAAAGGAAAGCACCACCATCAAACCCATTCTTTCTCAAGCCGACGAGAACGACGAAAACACCACCAAAGCCACTCTTTCTAATGATCCATCATCGCCATCATTGCACAAACAACCCGTAGTCCCCCATAGCTTCCTTTGGAGTCATGACGACCTCGACAAACCTAGGGAGAAAATGGACGTTACGGTCATAGATCTTGAAGGATTCTTCAAGGGAGATGAATATGCCACCGAATATGCCGCCCATCTTCTTAGGGAGGCTTGTTCCAAACACGGATTCTTCCATGTGATCAACCATGGAATTGATCAGAAATTCCTCGACGAAGCCCATGATCGCCTTGACGACTTCTTCAAGCTGCCTAGTGCCCAAAAACTAAAAGCTCTGAAAAAACCCGGGAGTAGATGGGGATTTATTCAAGCTCATTCAGATCGATACTCAATAAAATTGCCATGGAAAGAAACCTTATCTCTGCCTTACCATCTCAATGACACCAGTAACATGGTTGTAGATTATTTCACCTCGGTGATTGGCACAGAATTGAAACCTATTGGGTAAGCATATCTACCACATCACAAAGTACTATTTATGATTTTTGTGTCAAGCTTGTTTTTTTTTTTTTCCGGAAGATTCCCCACTTCCCTGTTGTATATGTAACCAGAGTGACGTGGTGATTTGATTTTTGTAGGATGGTTTATCAGAAATATTGTGAAGCGATGAACAAGTTATCTCTCGCGATCATGGAACTTTTGGCAATTAGTTTGGGCTTAGAGCAATCCCACTTCAAAGATCTCTTCGATTGCGAGGCTACATCGGTGTTGAGATGCAACTATTATCCGCCTTGCGATGATCCGAGCAAAGTGCTAGGAACTGGCCCTCATTGTGATCCAATTGCACTAACCGTACTTCACCAAGACCAAGTTGGAGGTCTTGAAGTCTTTGCCGACAACAAATGGCAAGCTGTTGAACCAAGGCCTGATGCTCTAGTTCTTAACCTTGGTGACACCTTCATGGTAAGTTTTTCTGAAATTTTCACTTCATTTTTTTATAGACATATATGGGCTATTTTTTTTTCAGGGTAATATTGTCACTTCGACAAATACAACATAAATTTTTATCTTTGTTTGTTAAATTATCGAAAATAATAATTTTCAAAATACAGGTACTCAAAATGATTTTATACCCTTGAGAGTGATTGAGCACCTTTTTGTAAAAAAATTCCTAAACAAAACTTGTACATTGGTTTCCTCCAAGTTAAACAAGTTAGTTGATATTTCAACAATCATTATCCAAATTTTCCTTTCTTATATCCACTAAATAATAGGAGTAAATATTTATTACCCTTAATTAGAATTCAATAATAATAACATTTATTTTTATTGGGATTAATTAATTACAGGCACTGTCAAATGGGGTGTACAAGAGTTGCTACCACAGGGCAGTGGTGCATAAGAACCAGGAAAGGAAATCAGTAGCATTCTTTTTGTGCCCAAATGATGACAAAATCATCAGATCACCTGAAATTCTTAACAAACCAGCAAGGATATATCCAGACTTCACTTGGGCAGATTTTGTTGAATTTACCCAGAAACACTACAGACCTGATGACAACACTCTTCAAAGCTTCATCAATTGGAAACTTGCTTCCAATTCCAATTCTACCCCTTTATAAAGTTATTACTCTATAAGAGTACTATTTCCATTTTACAAAAAAGAAGATTGTAATAGTTCTAAGGATTTTTTTTCCCAATTCCAATTCCAATTCCAATTCCAATTCCAATTCTACCCCTTGATAAAGTTATTACTCTATAAGAGTACTATTTCCATTTTACAACAAAGAAGTTTGTACTAGTTCTATGGATTTTTTTTTTTGTTTTTTTTTTTTTTTTTTTTTACTTAGTGTAGCAAATGAATTTCAATAATATTACTCCATGTTTGGATATGTTATTGTTTAATTTCTTACTGTGCTCTCACTCATTATCAAACAAGCCCAAAACAAAATTTTATTTTTGAACCACAATATTTAATTGAAATAAATAAAAGCAAATTGTCAAGATCCAACACAGGATATAAACCATATGAGTAATGGTATTAACTGATATTATTAGGGTTGTAACTTGTAAGTTATATATAATGAGTTAGGCAAATATTAACATGAAAAGATTATTTATATGTACAACAGAAACAACAATCATCCCTACCAATAAAAGAAAGGGAAATTTTCATTTTTGCTACCTGACATTAGTCCTAATTATAATTTGTATATATGTCTTTTCAATAATCTCATTTTGGTTATCTAAAATTTTGAAAATCGTCTCATTTTGGGTTAATTCACTGACGATTAAAATTTTGTTAACCGTTAACATGCTTACATGTAATTAAGCTAAAATTGTTGAAAAATTCCATAAAATTTTCTGTAACGTACAACAAATAAACATTAATTAGCATTTGGGAATTTTTTTTGTAATTTTTCAAGTTTTTTTTTACTACCATGCTAATGAAAATTTTAACCCCATTAGTGAGATGACCCAAAATGAGATTATTGAAAAGACATGTACACATATTGCAATTATACCTCTCATCAGGTACCCAAAATGAAATTTTTTCGAAAAGAAAATAAAGAAGAAAGAAGAAACCAAATAATTAAGAAGACCAAACACTCTCACATGAATAGAGAACTATAATTATTAAAACCTTTTTTGTATTTTTTATAGTTATATAATTATTTAAACCTAACCAAATTAAAGGAAGAAATATCTAAATGAATCTACTCAACAGCCGATTGCTTAAATTTCAAAGTATTCAAACAGAATCGGATTCAAAAAATTGAACTAAAATTAACCATATAAATAATTGTATATGTTCGTAAATTGTAAAATAAAATTAATTGAGAATTATATGATTAAAAATTGGAAAAAATAGTGACCAAGTCTGATTGATTCATTTATCTCTTAGTATGCCCAAGTGAGTGAGAAGATATTACATGGTCTAGTCGATATATGCTAAATATCTTGTATACGTGAGAGTATAACCTCATACAATAATTTCTCCAAGTTAGAAAAAAATCAACTAGGATTTCGCACCATATTAATCACCCTCTTCATAGATAATAGTATAGCATATGACACCTCAATTTGGTGGATTTGCATACACAACAAGAAATAAATCCAATCGGATCAACCCAAATCAAAGCTGCTTGGATTTCATTTTCCCAATACATGTAAGCTGCTCTTTTACTTCAATCCTATCCATGTTATTGTGATAGCCCCTAAATTGGCTCATATAAGAACCTCAACCAGTGTAGGCACCACTTCATTTCATCATCTCTTAGACCAAAAATCCCCAAATCATTTTGTCATCATCACTAAAAATCATGAGCTCAAACACCTCCCTTCCAATCACTAACTTTGTTACCCCATGGGATCTCAAGAGACAAAGGGAGAATAACACCTCCAAGCCCATTCTTTCTCATGACTCCTCCTCTTCGTCGTCGCTGTTGGACAAACAACCCAATGTCCCCGAATGCTTCATTTGGGGTCGTGATGCCGACAACATTGGCCGACCTAATGACAAATTAGATGTTACAGTCATCGACCTTGAAGGGTTCTTCAAAGGGGATGAATCGGACACCCAACATGCCGCCCATCTTCTTAGGATGGCATGTACGGAACATGGTTTCTTCTACGTGATTAACCATGGTGTTGATTCAAAACTCCTCGACGAGGCGTATGATCGCCTTGATGACTTCTTCAAGCTACCCACTACCCAGAAGCTAAAAGCTTCGAAGGAGACTGGAAGTAGGTGGGGGTTTGTCCAGGCTCATACGGATCGATTATTCTCTACAAACTTGCCATGGAAAGAGACCTTATCTTTCCCTTACTATGCCAACGATACTGGTAACATGGTGGTAAAGTTTTTCACCTCAAAGATGGGTAATGAATTTGAACCTATGGGGTAAGCTTTTCTACCACATCTATAAATTAAAAACTTTATGGTTTCTGAATGCCTTTGATTTATATACAATTCCCCACTACTCCTGTTTTGCATGTTTTGTGTTAATTATAATTAGCTTATGTGCTTTATGTGAACTACAATGTATTACTCTGTTCGTCCCATAGTAATCTACCTTTGAATATGCAGTGGGAATAATCGTGTCATTTCACCATTTACTTTTCCATTCAGGCAAGTAAATTCTACTGTGGGACGGAAAGAGTATGTAATTGTAACGTTTTGATTCTTGTAGGATGGTTTATCAGAAATACTGTGAAGCAATGAACAAGTTATCTCTCACAATCATGGAACTCTTGGCAATAAGTCTAGGAGTAGAGAGAACCTATTACAAAGATTTCTTCAAAGATGCTAGATCTAGCGTGAGATGCAACTATTATCCCACTTGCGAAGAGCCGAACAAAGTAGTAGGAACTGGCCCTCATTGTGATGCAAACTCCCTAACCATACTTCACCAAGACCAAGTTGGAGGTCTTCAAGTCTTTGTCAACAACAAATGGCAAGCTGTTGAACCTCGGCCTGATGCTCTACTAATTAACATTGGTGATACCTTCACGGTAAGTTTCCTCCGCTATTCAGTAAATTGAGAAATTATTACATGGTGCGGAAACAACAATCTCCTACTGATTAGTCTTGGTTATGTTCATTATAACTTAGAAACTCGAAAGTTCTTCTCTTTCTCTCAATCTCCGTTGGATTTTTGATGATTAACGGAATTTTATTGAATTATATGGATATTAATTTGGTTTCAAACTTTAAGTTGTACAAGTGGTATGATATTGGGAAAATGATTAGGTGCCCCCTCATGGGGTCACCCATGGGTGCATCACCATGAGTAATTGGCTTTTGTTGTTAAAAGAATTATAGAATCAAATTTATCTTATCAACTACACTAATTTACTCTTTTAGGTGCACCCTAATTGAATGTCCCCAACTCCCAAGCAAGGTACCTAAACATTTCCCTAAAATAAGATAGAGTTCATAAGCATTGGCTTTATGACTTGTATATATAGATAGAGATAATTTCACTGAGGTATACCGAGGTTTAGCGAAAATACACTAAGGTATACTGAGGTTTCACAAAATATATTGAGCTATACTGTTTTGGAAACTTGAATTCAACTCATGATTTAAGTGATCGAATTGACTACAATATACATTGGATTGAAAGAGGTAATGGTTGTGAGAAGCCATTAGGTTTGAAATTGCATTTTTTCAACTTTATTCTCATGAAGGAGAGACATGTGAAGGGGTGCAAAAGTATTGATCGGGTTTATTGGGAACATCTAAAGGGTTCGTTTGCATTTGTTTGATGGATTACTATTGCTTTTGATGGTTACCAAAGTATAATTTACTAAATCCGATCAAAGAAATCATGAGTTGCACTTAACTTTTCAGATTCGTATACCTCATTATATTTTCGGAAACGTTGGTATACCTTAGTGTATTTTCGCTAAATCTCGGTATATCTCAGTGAAATTTTTCCATATAGATATGTAGGAGAAGTCCCCTGTTTACTGGTACAACTCACTTGGTACCCAAGAATCATATATAACCACAACACATATTACTTGCCTAGCTAATACTCTAGATAAATATAATATCTTATTATATACTCCCTCCGTCTTTGAATAATCTTTCCAATTGCTTTATGCACACATACTAATGATGAGGAAAAATTGCTCTCTACCCCTTCTATAAAGTGAAAGATGAGGGAATAAAGTTTTAGAGGCAAATATAAGGAGGGTTATTTTTGTAACATGTGTGACAATTATTGGCCAAATAAAGGAGTGGAAAGTTTATTCATGGACATACCAAAGTGGCAACTGAAAAGTTTATTCAAGGACGAAGGAAGTATTATTCTGATATATGGAACCGAACTGAACAAAGTAAATAGGATGAAGAATATGAATGATGAAATGAACACATAATATGACATATAGTAGGCACAAGTTGTAGAGACATTAACTCTCGTCATACAACAATAATATTTTAATAGTTACGTTTGACTTTTAAGGTCAACTTGAGTTAGAATGTGAAAATCATACTCCCTATGTCCCCTTAAAACTTGGACAATTTGATTTCGAGTTCTCCAATACAACACTTTCACCATTGATAAAACCAATAGCAAAAAAATATGTTGTGAAAATACTAATTAAGATGAATTTTAAAATTATATTCTTACTTTATTTATAATCGCACTTTTTTCACAAAATAATGGTCTAATGGATTGGACCTCTAACGTTAAACTGTCCAAGTTTTAAGGGGATGGAGGGAGTATATGGTTAGGCCCGTTTTGAAATAATCTTTCACAATATGATATTTTTCATGACCATAAAAACCAACTTGGGATAGACGGAATACATAAGTACATAATTCTGCAAATTAATACGGTTAGGGCATGTATGACAATACAAATTCCTATTTCATTTTATCTTTTAAAGTAAAGTATTTACCTAATATATATTGCTTCTGTCATTCAATAATAATAGTTACATAACTAGTTCAAATTACGCTATAAACGTGATTACGAGTTCAAGACGGATGGAGTATTTGCTTTCCCGTAATAATCAGTAGATTGTAGCGGAAACTGGTCACTGAATTGATGGTTAATTGGGTATAAATGCAGGCATTATCAAATGGGATATACAAGAGTTGCTTGCACAGGGCATTGGTGAATGAGGAGGAGGAAAGGTTGTCAATAGCATTTTTCTTGAGCCCAAGAGGTGACAAAATCATCAAATCACCTGAAATTATTAGCAATAATCCAACAAGGAAATACCCAGAATTTACTTGGGCAGATCTTGTTGGATTTACCCAAAAACACTACTTTGCTGATGGCAACACTCTTCAAAGCTTCGTGGATTGGTTCTCTAGTTCCAACTCCAAATTTACCCCTTGATAAACTTCTTGTAATATTTTTCCTAANTTGTGATAATATTTCTATGGTCTTTTGTTATTCAGCATTAAATTTAAATACCATGTTAGAACATATAATTGTTTAGTTTCTTATTTTATTGAGGTAAAATTTCACTCCGATGATTTGTTGGTCGAAGTTGTGGGTACTGGCCTAGAGCCCGTGGAAAGAATCAAACCAAACTACTAATGAGCGATTCTATGCCTGCGTTATTCTCTCTCTCCATATCGTAAGTAGACAAGTTTCCTCTTATGAGGAGTGAAGTCGACCTGGATGTTAGGAGACCTAGATGTTAAGGAGACCAGGATGTTAGGAGACCTAGATGTTAAGGAGATCAGGATGTTAGGAGACCTAGATGTTAAAGAGACCCGGAAGTTAAAGAGACCTCGGGCCAAATTACACTTAGTGACCCAGGTTTTCATTTAGAGCTAATCATCATGGACGGGACGACCCGAAAAGCCCGGCCCATCCGGCCCGTAATTTGGGCGGGTAAGGACAAAGTTTTTCACAAAAAATTAATTGATGGGCGGGCTGAGCCCGGCCCGCTAAAATAAATGGGCGGTCATGGACTGCAAAAAATGGCCCATGGGTAAGCCCGCCCGGCCCGTTTCAAATTTTATTTTACTTTAAAATTTAAATAAAGCAAGTTTAAGAATAATCTGTAACGTTAGTTTGTGTTGGTGTTGTTCCTAATATAATTTGTTGGTGGTTTTTGTTTGTATTTGTTTTTATATACTAGTCAAATTTGTTAGTTGTGCTATGTTATTATCAGATTATGACGTTAAGCTTTGTTTTAAATGTGCGGAAAATGCATAATTGCAATATATCTGACCAGTGTTAATTATTATAACCCAAAAAAATGCTACTTGAATTTGATTTTCTAAAAAAAAATAAAAATCCCGTTGGCCCGTGGGCAAGCCCGGCCCGTTTAGTAGGGCGGTTAAGGGCAACGACTTTCAGCGTTAATGGGCGGGTAAGGGTAACTATTTTTTGGCCCGTTGGACAGTTTTTCTTTTTAAGGCCCGGCCCGTGTCCGTCCCGAATCCGCAAATGATCAGCTCTATTTTCATTGAAATCTTTGAACAAGAATAATTTTAGACCCATACATTTTGACTCTTAAAAAGTATATTACAAAAATCCAATACTAGGACCTATAGGAGAACCATCTTCCCCAGCAAATTCTCATACGACTTTAGCCATGAGGCCTCCAACACATTCTTTTTTGCATTGAGCCTTTTTAGACATATATTTTGATTGAATTATTAGTTCTTGGCAGAGAGATATGGCTTCCTTCTTGATGAAGGCAAATACCGGCCATAGGTCATTTCATTGTAAGGGATATCTTCTCTTCCCACATTATCACGAAGTTTTGTGAAGATTCTCTGTGAGTGGCCGTTAGATTCCTCTATGATTTGATCAACCTGTTTTTGAGTTATATTTTTTGGAGGTTGATTGCTTGAATAAAGAATTGTTAAGGTATGGTTATTTCATCCCACCTTAACTCTTTAGGAGTAAAGGTGGTAGCAATTTTCGTCTCTACTTTTATAAAATAGTTTCAGTTAAAGAAAGATGTAATAAACATTTTAGATTTAAATGCGAAGACATTAATCTAAAATAAATACGATAAATAACAGCAAAATTTTAACACGCTCTCTAAATTGAACAATTTTTGTATGGTTTATAGACTGGCTATTTGAATAAGTAGGAAGATGCACATCAAGTAATGAAGTATCTAATATCCATGGGTCCGTCAAATCTATAGAAAATTTTGGACAATAATTAAAATATGTAGGTCCATAGCAGATATTAGTCTGAATCATAGCAAGTAATGATTCTTTATAACCTACTAGGAGATTATCTCTTAAAACCATATAAACTGTACAGTCTAAACCTTCTCTACAAAGAGGTTTTAATATAATTTGAATCATGTCAAAATGAATATATCTATATTTTTTTCAAATATTTGTTTATAGAAGCTCCAGAAAGTAACTTTACATTTTCAAATTCTTGATTGAAACTTATAGTGTCTCTTTTATAAATTCTATATCGAATCAAAAACAAAAAGTATAGCTTGCCAACAGGCAAAAATTTGTTTTGAAACTATAAGTTGAACATCCTTTTGAAGTACTTCTTTTGCTGACTTGCAATCTATTCATAATAAATTTTTGTTTTATATAAATCATCTTTGAAATTTTGAGCTGCAAAGAACAATTGATAAAATTTCTTTTATAATAGTAGAGTAATTTTTTTGAGGACCGAGCCATATGCCAAAAAGAAATCTAACTATTTGTTCCTTATGCTGGCCGACTCTTCGTTTGGGTATACCACTATACCCTATATTAGATTATTATGTGACATTATTTATAGTTTTTTGTCTAAATTTTCGGTTAATAGGTCCCGTCAATATAATGTGAATTTAAATTTAATGTATTTAAAAAATTCAGCACCTATATTTGCCTTCAAAGACAACTTTCTGTCATTAAATTGAGCTTAAAAACTGTTTTTGAAAGCAAGTTTAATGGATGTATTCTTTTAAACATTAAATTTAAGCCCGCATTACACTCTCGTAACCCAACTAACGGAAAATTTAGACGGGAAATTATAAACAATAATGTCGCGGACAAGATAGTGCACAAGTTAGAGGCTACCATTTGCATTTCCAAAAAACTTTGGCCACCAATTGGAAAAGCCAATAACACAGGGGCACCAATTAAAATTTCCGTAAGAATTTTAAGTCAGAAGGGTAATGCCTAAAAGTTGTAAAAACACAAAGGTACCATATTGAAAATCCCATCATAGTTTAGAAGAGATGAATAAAAATCAGTACAATTAATAAAAATTAGCAAAATAAAGAAAAATAAATAATCAACAATAATAAATATCAACAAAAATATTTTAAAGACAACAAAGCCTAAGTCTTGATGATTCATTAATCCCTGAATCGGCCCAAGTTCATAGCTATCATTTTTAGCTTAATGTAAATCATGGTTGTCAAGATCGTTTTGATAACCGATAAAGCTCCCACTTTTAGCTTGGAGTAATGTATGTTAACCAAGGAAGATTTTTATCTGACAATCCATTTCGGATCCGATTCGTTTTTTTATCCGAAATGCGGATATTTGGTTCGTAAAAATCGGATCGGGTATCTGATTCGGATTTTTTCTTATAAATTCAGATTGGATATAGATCATAATTTGTAAAATTCAAATATCCGATATCCAATCCGATTTTTTTATTTTCTTAAAAAATTATAAAAAAAAATATATTGTTCCTCCCTCCCTGTCTCCCTCTCATATAAGCACTTTTGTCCTTGTCTCTGAGAGCTTATTCTGCACCATAGTTCTAATTTGTCAAAATTTGTCTGCTGCATCATGTTCCTTTGTCAAAATTTGTTGAGTTTCCTTACTCAAAATTCCACGTCATTTGCTTCACAGTTCAAACTCATCACTTTCCTCTACTTTTTTGGGTTCAAATCTAGGTAGTTAGCTGTAACTTGATTTCAAGCTGATTGTAATATACACACTTAGATTTAAGTGAACTAATATAATGTGTTTATTTTATCTTAACAATTATAGGTTTGGTTGAAACCAAAAACACTTTACGCCCAATCAAAGTGATAATTATCATTTTTTAACTTTGGTTGCAACCAAATGCAATTCCAACCAAACCAATAATGTTTCCACGGTCACCATTTAGTGATGACCGTGGAAGAATTACCCTTCTCAAATAAAAATGAAACTTCGTTGGCCGAAGATTGTTCAAACCAACATGAGTATTATTTTGGTTTAGGATTACAATCAAAGTTTTTCTTTTGAGACTTTGTTGACTGTTTTATACCGTGGAGTGGAAACAACATATCTGATCTGGCAAACCGATATTCGAAAAACCGGATCGCGTTTTTTATGATCCGAAAAATTGGATATCTAGTTTTCGAATCAAAATCGGATTGGATATCCGATTTCGCTCACCCCTATTTTGAATTGTAAAAAACTTAATGTTGCTATAGTTTACTGTTATTTATTTTCGCAAATTAATGCTCTCCAGGCTTAGTTTAACATTTAGTGAGTACCCTTTCTAAAATGTGCCTCACGAATGTTCTTACCTCCCTAGAAACTATGTATGAACTTTAATTTGTTTGTCTTGCTGGATCCATTTGATAATAAAATCTTGGGAAATTCTACGTGGTGCCATTGTGGTCTGCGAAATTTTACATTGTGTAATTTTTCTTTTTCGATTCTATGTGGTGCCATTGTACTCTTGATAATGTCTCTCCCGTGACCATCCGTTATATTTTTCGTCAAATTCATTACCTACTCCCCTTTTACCCAATTAACTTAGGTAATATCTCCCCCCGCCTTATAAAACTCACGACCCTCACCAGCATAAATGACTGAAAACTTAACGTTAATCAGGTTGAATGAACTGAAAAATGTTAGGTAAATGATTAGAGGTAATCAGGTTTTACAATTAGGGGGTGTGAATGAATTGCGTTT
>BSSO01004416.1:0-14585 GCA_030267885.1 Mesembryanthemum crystallinum | reverse complement strand
TTAGTTCTAAATTGTTGGTTTAAATATTTGCTGCATTCGTAATAGACGATGGATAATGTTAAGCATACACGAGTTGAGTTAACTTTTGATAATTGTTTCTTTGTTTTGAGGTACTAGGCAGATAGGTATTATGCAGTCATTTCAAGTCTCCATTTGATTGGATGAATCTGATCCCTGCTTTTTGGGAGCAGAAAAAGGCCTTTGTAGAAGGAATTTCTCAAATATTCATTCTTTCATGAGCAGCATGTAGCGATATGGAAGTTTTTGCGTCAATATTCTACAAAACTTTGGACCCGTTTGGTCAAACTTCTCCCAATTTCTACTTTTCCTTTCACATTCCTTTCCCACCACCCCCTATTCTACCACCTCCTCCACCACTTTTGAGTTTTGACTTCTAAGAAGTTAAAATAGTGGGAGCTTCTACTTCTACCCGTATTTTAACTTCTTAGAAGTCAAAAATGGAGGAGGTGGTGGAGGACTAAGGGTGGTGATGAAGAAAAAAATGGGGGAAGAAGTAGAAGTCAGAAGAAGCTTGGCCAAACGGGCACTTATTAAGTGTTTGCAATAGATCTTCCCTTGGCTTGGATTTTAATGTAATTTATGAACCTTAGTATTCTCTAAATGCTTAATTATTAGCAGTTTGCATACTTGGCTATAGCAATTAGAAATTTTCTATTTCACTTTTTTTTTTTTTTTTTTTTGCTCAAAATGTTTTAGAATTTTTCTTATGTACTTAAATAACATGTCATCGGCGTCCGTGAAAATATGGTTTGTGGTAACTCCTTCATGAATCGTTTGGAAAATTTGATATGAAATCCAGGATTTGAAATAATTATGTATTTGAAAGACCAGTCATTGGAGACTTGCAGAATTGATCCATATCCATATTTTTCATAAGGCCTCTAAATGGGAGATTATCACACCTACAAATTCGTCATTTAAAAATTCTTCTCTTCCCTACATCAACTATTCCATTTAAAGTCACTGTTATGTTAGGTGCGGAACTGGAATCCTTTTACTTGATTAAATTAGGAAATTCAAGTTCAATACTCAAACACAATCTAAGGATTGAGAAACTATGAACTTCAAGATATAAATGAAAGTAGCTCAACAGGTTGGTTGATTTGACAACTTTTTATTACCTATATTTTTTGTCTTTTTAGAAATAACTACTACAGTTGATGCACCTGAAGATTAAACTTGGGAAAATAATGCTTTCACTAGTTTTTCCGACATTCCTAGAACAGTAAAGTAATCATGTTTTTTTATTCAGTGTAATCATTGTTCTAATAAATTGACATGTCCTTGGTTATCTTCTGGGTGATATTATATATAAGTTTGTTATGTTGTTATCTCGTAGCAACTTAGTTAATTTGGACATGTAATTTAGTTTGATCAAATTTATGTATTAAAGGTGAAGCCTTGCCGTGTTTGCAGGACAGACATATAAGCTCGTTACTGCAATACAAAATGGTGAATTTTACACACGGAAATCTTCTTATCTTTGGGTGGGATTATTTTCAGGTTTCAAACTGTACAATTTTTCACGCATCCAAACTTTATAATGCACTATCCATCAGCAAGTTTATATCACCACCAAACTTTCGTTAAAGCTAAGCATTTCATGTATAAGATGTTGGTTGTAAATCGGACATTCAGCACAACGCCACGAGATTTGTAAGATGGGAGAAGGAAAATCCGGTACCTGTTCCCCCCTCCGTCATAAGAAAACTGATCTCCAACCCGGAGATGGAAGTGGCCGAGTGGAAGGATCTCTGGATGATACTGGAGTCGGGAGAAATCATGGCTGCAAACATACCCCAACTAAGAGACGTTCCCTTTCTGCCGGACCACACCCAGATGGAAATCAGGTTCGGCCTGGATACTCTGAACAACGACTCAAAACTAATAGTGCCGGAATTCTGGGGAGACTTCCCGGATCCCCAACCGAGAAATCCGGTGGTGAACTATTCGTTGACCTCCGATTCAGCAACGATTCAAGCGCCGCGCTACTCCAACGCAATGCAGCTGTTCACCATGAAGGAAGAAGCAAAACAGGTTATGTTGAAGGTAACATGGTGGGAGAGAAATCTTCCAAAAAGAACTAACAGTGCAAGCTTACTGGTGAACACAAGGTTCTGGACATTTCCTCCATCAGGAAAAGTGAGAGGACTCGTGGAGTCCAAAAGACGGGGTCGCTCTCAGAAGGCTATATGAAGTACCAAATGTTCTTGTTAAAATGAAGATGCTCTATTGGAATGCCAGAGGGATTGGGAGGCCCACCTTCAAATCCAACATTCATACCATTATCCATACCCACAACCCTCGCCTCATTATGCTGTCTGAAACCAGGGTTAGTGCCAATAATGCTAACACTATTCTGAGGGGTCTGCCTTTTGATAGATGGGAAGTGGTGGAGCCTGTGGGTTTATCCGGCGGCATTGTTGTTATGTGGTACTCAAACGCCATCCAGTTTGATGTCACATTCCGCAACTGGGAATTCATGGTGTAATTCAGGTAAATAATACTAATTTTGTTCGTTTTGCAATCTATGCTAAAACAAAGTTTAGGTTAAAAATTACTCTGGGATAATTTGCAATCTATAGCTGCACATATGAATTTATCGTAGATTATTATTGGTGATTTTAATGAGTTGCTTTGTGATGATGACAAATTTGGAGGTAGACCCATCAAAAGAAATAGGGCTGATCTGTTTAAAAATTGTATGAATAATTGTGGCATGCTTGATCTTGGCTTTGTTGGTCCCAAATTCACTTGGATCAATAAGCAACGAATGAACACTATTCAAGAAAGGCTGGATAGGGGTTGGGCCAACCGTGACTGGATTAGGCTTTTTCCTGAGGCAAAAATTCATCACCTTGTGCGCATGGAGTCTGACCATGCTCCACTCCTTCTAAGTTTGCTCAATGACCCTCCCTCTAGATCTAGAAGACCCTTTAGAATGGAACCCATGTGGATCAATGAGCCATCCTTTTCTGACTTGGTGAATGATGTTTGGACTGGTAACAACAATCACTTCCTTAGAAACTTGCATGTGTTTTACTAAAAAAGCCACTATCTGGAATAAAGAAGTTTTTGGCAATATTTTTCAAAAAAAAAAAAAAAGACATCTTCTTGCTAGACTTAGAGGCATTCAGAGCAATATTTGTGATGTACCTTCCTTGAGAAATTAGCTAGAAGAACAACTGCAAAACGAGCTTAATGCTATTCTTGATCATGAAGAAACCTTTTGGCTTATTAAATCTAGAATGAATTGGAATGCTGAAGGGGATAGGAACACAACTTTTTTCCGTAATTCTGTCAATATTAGGAGGAAAAGAAATAGAATTTAGGACTAGTTTGGCCTAGTTTCTATCAAAAATAGTTTTTTCTTCACAAATCTTTATCCTCCTTCCCCTCTCTATTCACTTCTTCCTCCCCAAACAATTTCTAAGAAACCAAAATGGGGCTAGAAATGGAAACTTTAAAAAAGGGCTTCTATTTCTAACCCATTCTAATTTCCTAGAAACTCTTTTGGGAGGAAAAATTGAAGAAGGAGGGGGAAGATAGATAGAGATTTGTGAAGAAAAAACAATTTTTAGTAGAAACTAGGCCAAACGGCCTCTTACTCTCTCACTGATGATGTGGGCAACATTATTGATGGTCCTGGCTGCCTTGAATCTCATATTGTCAATTATTTCACTAAGTTGTTCACTACTGAGTGCCATGTCTATGACTATAAACCTATGGAGTCTTTTGACATAGAACCCCAGTGAATGGATCAATGTGGCTTATACTCCTAACACCTCTGAGGTTAAGAAAGCTGTGTTTAATATTGCCCCTCTTAAGTCTCTAGGTCCTGGTGGCATTGATGCTGTCTTCTATCAATCTATCTGGGATTTCGTGGGCCCTCAAGTCACCAGTTTTATCCAAGAGATATTTGACAGTGGATCAATCCCCCCTGAGATTAATAAATGCCTTATTGTCCTTATACCCCAAAAAGATAACCCCACTACGCTAAAATTTGGCTACAATAACACTATAATTATAACGGTTCCATTAAATTATGTTATAGAAGGGTTTTTTTATTTTGTTTTTTTGTAAATAAAAGGTAATTTGTAACGGTTTTACAATTAACCGTTTTAAAACGGGGTATAATTATAACGGTTCAGATAATCCCGTGACAATTATAAGGGTAATATAACGGTTCCGGTTCCCCGCCTTTATAATAGCCTCTTAATTATATTTATTATTACTCCCCGAATGACCAAATTGGTATATTTTGTGAGCAACCTACGACAATATGGTATTTTTTCTTGCTCCGGCGACATTAGGGTATAAAAAATGAGCACCTTGCGACATATACACCCAACAATGAACATTTTCCGACGAGTTCATTTATTTTTATACTACTTCTTATTTTTTATTTTATTTATTTCAAAATACCATCCTTTTTATTTTTCTCTCTTTTGAATAAATACACTGCAAAATAAATTAAAAAAATTATAATACAACGGATATATCTAAAGTTTGGATGTATATGTCACGGAGATCCTACTTTTTATACCTCAGTGTTGTCAACGTCTCACTTTTTATATCCTATTGTCGTTCGTGTCTCACTTTTTATACCCTAATGCCGCCGGTGTCTCACTTTTTATACCCTAATGTCGCCGGAGTAAGAAAAAATACCATATTGTCACAGGTAGCCCACAAAATATACCAATTTGGTCATTTGGGGCTTTCTTTTTCTTCTGGGCGCATAATCATAAATTACCCAGGCCATCTGCTTTCTTCTTCTCAACCCTTCCTCCACGCTCAAAACCTCCATTAAGCTTCTCTCTCAAATTCCATTCGCGCGCAAGCTGTCGCCTCCGCGGCCGTTCGTGATTCCGATCGCCACCTCTTGCTCACTTTCATGGAGGTCCCTCTCTCTCTCTCTCTCTCTCTCTGCTCCTCATCTATTTCTTTGTATATGTCTCTTACGCGATTTCGGTTAATTTCGATTGTGTGATGGATTAAGAAATCGTTTTGGGTAGTGGATTTTTGGTGATTTGGTAGAAATTTGCCGTAGATTAGGGGAAGTGAGTGGTTAACATTGCTCAGTTTGACTATTTCAGTGAACTGTTTTGTTCATTTTGGGGGTTCGAGCTACTGCTGTTCGTTGTTATCTTTGAAGCCGTTCGCTGATATTCCCGCCACCGTCTGGCTGACGTCCTGCTCCACCTGCAACTGTAATGTTCTCTTGCTCTATTTCCTTGTATTCTTTTGGATTTTTGCCAAAACTTTGATTAGGGTTAGTTGATCTCGAAGGCTTTGGGTTGCAATTCTATAAATATGTGATCTATACTCCTATTTTGGTCCTAATTTCTGCTAGTTGGAGTTAGGGTTTTCATTGTTAACAGGACATTGTCACTACTTGTGCTCTTGATCATATCATCTTGTTAGTGTCTGCTTATGTCAATTCTCCAAAAAAGCCTATTGTTGTGAATGTTGCATCTGTATAATGGAGTACACATTATCATTAATAATTACAAGTTCTGTAGAAGAACCCCTTGCAAAGAGTTTTGGCAGTCAAGAATATTTTTTCAATTATGATGCCAAGAAGAGGGATTCTCAAGTTGTTGTTTAGATCAGGTAATTAATAAGTGACCCTTTTTTTTTTTTGTGTGTGTGTGTGTGTGTTGCATCCAATTCTTATCCTCTCAGCATTGGCCTCTAAATACCTTTAATAATTTGTTTGTACCTGAATGATGAATTCCTACTGTGACAATTAGTATTTTGGTGGTGAAATGCTCCACCCTTTTGCTTTGTTGGCTAGCCTATCTGAATTAGTGGTTGATGGTGATATTAGTTACAACTTGTATGCTTGTCAATTTTGCAAAATGCTTTGGACGTTTGACGGCACTTAAGGAGATTGTCTAATTCTTGTAATGGAAACATAATATAAAAGGAATGTGATGGAAATCAAAATAGGAAACATGTTGTACAGGATATGGAATTCTTCACCTTTCTTTGATGAAGGGAGTGAGGGATGGAATAAGACATCTATTCAAGATGTTAGAATTGTAGGCTTCACTGATTTCCTTTCTTCTAGATGTTAGAGAGGCATGTGGTAGATTGTAATATAGATCACATATAAGGGTTTATGCAGCTTCTGATTTTAGGGGTGGCATGAGTAATAAGACTGCATCTTCTAACGGGAATAAGAGGGACAAAATCCAGAAACAATACTTCTCGAGTTATATTGGGGCATTGAACATATTAATTGGGGCTATTTGCAGATCACCACCTTACTTCTTGAGTTATAAGGTACTTAAACCAACTACCTTATGTCTAATCTGTTTTTTCCCCATTCTATGCACCACTTTTTATCAAACGGGCAGCTGTTAGAACCATATAATCTATCCTACTATTTGATTGCCCCATGTTTTAGGGGAAAGAGTATTGAAGGAACTATTTGTGCCCATAATCTTTTCATTTTGTGGCTTAATTAGTCGTAATTTGCTCCAAGGTGGCACATTCCAAACACTGTGGAATTTATTTATGCAGAATTTTCAGCAAATAGTGGTACATAACCACCAAAACTTAAGTGATGTGATGTAGAAGACATTCAAAGCCCCAAAGTTTAGATTAACCAGTTTTGCTGTCTAATGCCCCCTTTTTTCTTGTACTTATTTTCAGGTAATTAGTTTCTGCTACCAATCAAGATGTTGTAGGTAAGATCAAATATTGACTACTACTACAATGTTTTATCTTCTAAACCTTCCAAAGGTCAAGCTGGAGCACAATTTTGAAACTTTTCTTTTTCATGTGGTGATTAAAGGACTGAGTATGATAGATGAGTCAACACTTTCTCTCCTGAAGGCCGGTTGTTTCAGGTGCTAATACATTAAGGTAAAATGTTCACTATGTTCATCACTTCCATGAGTTTCATCTTCATGATGTATTAAGTATCTTTGGAATATCCAATGAACTTTTTGCTTGGTAAGTCTGTTGTCAAAAGCTGATTTGAAAGCACCATCCCTTAATTTCTTTTCAGGAGCCTAGCAGCATTGAAAAAATTATGGAAACTGATGAGCATGTAGGATGTGCCATGAGTGGATTGATTGCTGATGCTCGCACACTTGTTGAACTTGCACGAGTAGAGACCCACAGGTACTCTTAACATCATTATCTTGTATTGAAATCGGTGTTTATTGCGGTTAATTAATTCTCTCTTATATCATTTTTCATTGAGGACAACATGCTCTCTTTGTTTGGGTCAATTATCTGTGGTGTTCACCCATGCTCAACGATGGTGGTAGGTCCAGCAGGTACTGGAAAGAATGAATTGTGCCATCCCTAAATGTTCTCTATCATAATTGTGTTTCTCGGAGAATGTTAATACTCATTCAAATCAAGCTTTGAATGGTCTTAGTGAAACCTTATATTAATGCACCTATTCCTTGAGATCAGCATATTTCATATGAGGCTTGACAATTATTTCTTGTTTATATTAGTTAATGTATTAGCACTTGATTGTTTTTCTGTTGTTATTGTTAAAGGGATGTGCCTGCTCGGTACATGTGGAGCAGGAGTTGGCCGCACTGATCTGGACATCAGTCGTGAAGACCGTGTAAGTGCAGTGTTTGTGCTAAGGTTGTGTCCAATAAATTTGTTTTATTATGCCTTATATTGTATATAGTTGGATAAACTTGTGAACATATTAAAAATTGGAACATATAAGCACTTACAATAATCTTTATTCTTTTGCAGATATCAAGCGATAGTTGATCCCATATGTGCTGCATCACTCTACTCAAAAGGATATGAATGCAGCTCGAAGCGAGAGATTACAACATGTCAGTGTAGCTGAATGAGTAATTAGCTTTTGTTGAAGTTTATCATACTAATTGTAAATATGTATGAGTAGAGATTATAGCTTGGTTCATTTGTTATTATTTTTCTTTTCTTTTTTTTTCTTTTTTTTTTCTTTTTAGGTCTATATGTATTAGATATGGTGGATAATAGTAATGGTGTATGTTGGATGGATCTATGGTGGATTGGAATATATGTTTCATATTTGTTGAATATTTTTTTTTTTTAAATTAGCAAAAGACTTTATAATAGCGGTTAAGTCTAGGAACCGTTATAAAAGGCTCATCTATTATAACGGTTCCCATTGCAAAGTCATGTAGAATAGTGAGGAACTGTAACGGTTTTCATGTATAACCGTTATAAAAAGGGTACTTTCTATAACGGTTCAAACCGTTATAAGAAAACCCTCCCTTACTATAATACTAGCCTATATAACAGTTAAATCCGTTATAATAGGAGGGTTTTGACCGTTATTATAGGCGTTTTCTCTTGAGCACATTTCTAACTTTAGACCTATAAGCTTGTGCAATAACATTTATAAAATCATATCCAAGCTGCCTGTTATGAGACTTAGACCTTACCTCAACTCCATGATCTCACCTTATCAAAAAAGTTTTATTCCAGGGAGGGGGAGTGACATTAACGTTACCGTTGCTACGGAGGTGCTGCACACTATGTCTCTCAGGAAGGGCAAGAGGGGGTGGTTTGCTATCAAAATAGATCTTGAAAAGGCCTATGACAGATTGGATTGGAAATTTATTAGAGATTGCCTTATATCTCTTAATTTTTGCCTCAAAACTGTCAATCTCATCATTAGTTGTGTGGCTACTTCTACAGCTTCTGTGCTCAAAAATGGCAATAATAGTGATTCCTTTGAGGCTTCTAGGGGTATTAGGCAGGGTGACCACCTGTCACCTTATCTCTTCATTCTATGCCTTGAATTTCTTTCAAAAATGATCACTCAAGCCTATGAGGAGGGGGTCTGGAAACCTTTTAAGATTGGGAAAAATAAATTAGAAATTTCTCACATTTTCTTTGCTGATGATATTCTTCTATTTGGAAAAGCTACCACTGAAAATAGTTCTATTATTAAGGCCACCTGGACACTTTTTGTGACATTTCTGGTCAAGAGGAAGGTGGCTACTGGGTTTTCAGAAGTGGTTGGGAGACATGGATGCTATACAAAGTGAACTTTGGGGAGCAAAATTGGGACTGCAGATTGCTCTTCAAAGAGGGTGGAGAAGAATCATACTGGAAATGGACTCTAGCACAGTAGTTCATTTGATAACAAAGAAGCTACCAGGAGACACAAACTGACTTCTATTACCAATTCATGCAGGGAGCTCATAAGGATGCTAGAGGAATGTCAAGTGCAACAAAGACCGAGGGAAGCCAATCAAGTTGCGTATCTTCTTGCAAATGAAGCCAATCAAGCAAAGGATGCTTTTGAAAATATTGCGTACTCTAAGGAACCTTCTAACCTTGTTATTCATGCTTATCGCGTTGATGTAAGAGGGAACTCATTCCCTAGACAAAACACTTAATCATCTTTAATTTCACAAAAAAAAAAAAAAAAAAGTCATCATACAAGGTATAACTGGATCATTTAACTTGTAACAATGTTGTCTAACAACCTCCTCACACAAAATACCTTTGTAACGATGTTGTCTAACAACCTCCTCACACAAAATACCTTATCCGTCTACCATGGACATATAATAGCATACCATCACATAATTCTTCTCATTATGGGAAATGGAAAATGCATGACGGTTAGTCTCGCTCAAGACTTCAAAGTCATAACCACTTTTAAGAAAAAACTTATATTTAGAACACCATTCATGTTTATCATAATCCACAACATATAGTCTGATGCGTCCTTCACTTACAGCAATGTGAGGCCACCATTTGTCCGCCATATAACTAATCAATAGGCATATCAATGGAATCACAGCGGGAAGGATTGCTTAAAGTAGGGGCGAAACTATGGGAGACTAGCAGGTGCCACGGGGCTCCATAGCATTTTGTATTTACATTGTTAGTATTTTCTAGTTGATGACTTTAGCTGAGATGGTAATTTATTTATTTTTTTGCCTCCCTAAATTGACTTGGGTTCGAGGCTTACATTACTCCACCACTTTACATTATAGGCCTATACTTCTCTTTGTTTTCTCTTTTTTTAAGGAAAACTAGTTTGCATGCTCATGCAATGCACGGGGTTTTCTATTTTAATGATAAACTATTAGTATGGCCTTGCGTTGCAAAGGACTAGTTATATATAATTAAAAAAAAATAAAAAACTTGAGATGACTCTTTGTGCATGACGTAAGACTTTTTGAGACACTTCATTAAGATTTCCTATTAGCAAAATGTATAAACACCTAACTTTTTTTTAGAGTGCCTCGTGATCTTTTCGTCAATCGTTTTTTTCATTTATTTTTGTTTGTTATTAAAATGGCTTAACTTTATTATAGTATTAGTGTGATATTAAATGCAAACATATTTAGACTTGAATTAATTACAAAATAACGTGGATGGGTGACCTTTTTCCATTATTATTCACCGCAAGAAGATGACTAATCTCATCCATGCTCAACTTATTATCTAGGTAGAGGTCGGATGACATGGCAAACACATATAATCTAGAGATGATTTGGATGAATGTCGTGTATGCCTACGTGTCAAGTCCAAAATTCGCTAGTTGTATGCCTCTGTGCGTTGCAAGGGCTCAACTATATTCTATTGGGATTTATTTGCTTTATATGTAAAAAAGTCAAAGTTTAATTGTAGATTCAGTTTTGAAATTCTTCTAAAATATGTATTTAAAAATATCTAACTATATCCAATAGAAACATTGCAATACTTGTATGCATGGCCAATCTAATCAATATGAACAAATGTATAACACATGACTGAGCTAAAATTTTAAATTATTGTGTAAATAAGTAGAATAAAAAAAAATTTCAAAACTATTTGATATGTAGATAATAACTTATACAAATGTGGTATTTATATTAAAAAAAAACTTAAATATTTATCATATAAAAGTAGTGAATTATGTATGCATAAAATAAAGGAAACTTTTCATTTTGGGTACCTGACGTTAGAGCTAATTGCAATTTGGGTACCTGTCTTTTATATAATCTAATTTTGGGTACCTGAACATTGGAAAATTGTTTCATTTTGGGTCATATCAGTACGTGTTATTAAGCAAAAAATTCTTGAAAAATTCCAAAAAATTGTAGAAAAATTCTCAGAAATCATATAATGTTTATTTGCAATGATAGGAAAATTTATGGAATTTTTGAATAATTTTTTGATTGATAGCAAGTCAGCATGTTAACGGAATTTTTAACGGTGTCAGTAAAATTACCCAAAATGAAACAGTTTTCAAAATTTCATGTACCCAAAATGAGATTATTGAAAATATGGGTACCCAAATTGCAATTAACTCTAACATCAGGTACCCAAAATGAGATTTTTCCTAAAATAAATCATATAACCCATCAAATCAGAATAACAGTTTTCCAATTTGATGCAAAATGGAATGTCCAAATTCATTGAAATCAAATATATGTATGCACTACCATTTAATCAAATGTAAAATAAGTTCAAGTAAACTTAATTACACTACATTGATCACCACATAATAACATTATATTGAATCACCATAAATCAAAAGAGTAATAATGAGTAACACATGCATTAAATCAAAATTAAATATTACTGTTAATGCAAGATGACAAGGCAAGAGATGATGATGTGGTAAGTGTAGAGATGAAGTGGATTGGTGGTGTGACTGCCAACATGTCAAGTCCAAAATTTGAATGGTTCACTTATATATATAGCATCCTGTGAGAAAAGAGTCCTACATGAGAAATGAGAATCAATCACAGCCGTCCCTTGTGTCAATCTAATGGTCAGATTTTCTTCAAAAATCCTGCATAAAGCGGTGGCAAAATTGTAAATAGCTAAAGTTTCACATAGTCGGTGGCAGAAGTGTAAATATTGGAAACTTTAATATTCCAATAGATGAGGCATCACACTTATGTTCGACGGTATATGTTCTGCCTCTCTTACCTTCTCTTTCCATCTGTTCCTCCCCACCCACCTCATCCATCCTTTTCTCCTTGTCCATGAATCTCACGCAAACCAACATGCCATCATCTTCAATTAACATGAAAAAACATCAAGCAAATCGAGATTGAGCAAACAAACTCTGATTCGAAGCACTTTGTGAAGCAAATTTGGAGCGAAAATTGGTATCACAAATATGTAGATTTGGTTTCCAAACAACCGAGTATGTTTACCATGTAGGTAGTTGGGATTGCCAGTCGTGGTGCTAATATGAGGTTACCAGATCAAGGATTAAGAATAGTTGCAAGAGTGATTTCAATTTTTCTTTTTTTATAAGCTTTGGATTGTAATTGTAAAGTTGTTAATATTAGTGTTCTTCGTTTAATAACAGATGCTAGATGAGTTTTATTTACAAGTGTCTTTGAAGCATATGCTTAATAGATTAACTTCAATTACAAATTAAAAGACATCCATTGATCTATTAACGGGAATATAACAATATTATGACATGTGTCAGATATTTTAACAGTCAACAGAGTCCCTTACATTGGGATTTATATTTAAACTGGTCTAATTTTGTTGAATAGCTCGTATGTTATTAGGGAGACTAGTGTGTTACTTGCAATGACGGGTTAAACATATGGAGCCATCATTATAAAGTTTATAGAGTCACCCCCATAAAGAATATGGAGTCACCCTTATGAAGCATGTAGAGTCACCCCCTAAGTATTATACGAGTCACCCCTAAATATTATCCGAGTTACCCTTTCAAATCATATGAAATCACCCCAAATATTATAACGAGTCATCTATCTTTGTGTACAGCATTACGATCTACCGTTGAGGTAAAAGGCTTCAACAAGGTTTAATAGTTGTCTAACCCGATAATTTGCCACAAATGACAAGAGACTATGTACAAGTAATTTAGTTGAGATTTCATTTTAGAAATTTGTTAGGTCTAAGCCAACTTCTTACTTTTGGGGTGAATTTATATTTTATGCGATGACTGATATGAATTTGGGAGGTGACTTTAGTATAACTATGGGGTAACTTATAGTTGGCTATAGGGTGACTTCTATCAGTTCACATGGTAACCTATACATAGATAAGCGGATAATTATATGAATTCAAGGGGCGACGTTTGATTAACTTGGACGTAAAACATAATCGAAAATGGGTTTGCATTAATTGAAGTATGGGGTGACTTATACTTGATTATAGGATGGATTTGTATGATTTTATGCGTGGGATTTACTCGTTCTTGCTACTTATAAATTAATACATATGGTATGACTTATTATTGAACAATGTGGCTAAATTGAAAGTGCACATCAAGATTACCTGGCCTCAACAAGACTTAGATTGTATTAAAGGAACTTTTGGATCAAATGTTACCACTAAGTGAAGCTACAATTGTAACATCGACATTTTTTTGGGCCTCGTAATGTATTTCAATGATTAAAACTATACCTATTAAAGTCGTTACAACAACTTTATGTACAAGCTACTTCAAAACTATATACAAGTCACCCTTATAAATTATATGGAGTCACCAACAATTATTGTAGTCACCTCTACATACTATACAGAGTCACCCTTACAAAATATAAGAAGTCGTCCCTAAATATTACTTGAGTCATCCCTCAAGTATCATAGAGTTGCCATTTCACAACGTATAGGGTCTCCCCTGAAAAGCATTTGAAATCAGCTCAAATAATTATCTAATTCACCCTTACAAAGTATATAGAGTCACCCTCAAGTACTAAGTGAGTCACTTCTACAAAGCTTATGGACTCACCCCCAATTATTATTTGAGCCACCACTACAAAGTTTATGGAGTCACCCCCATGTATTATATGAGTCACCCTTACAAAGAATATGGAGTCACCCAAGTATTATCAGAGTCACACTTACAAAACATGTGGAGTCTACCCAACTACCTAAGTGAAAGTTATCCCTAAATTAACAATCAATCTTTTTCAACCTATGTGGGACTCAAACCCACATCTTTTGTGCAATTGCACAAGGCTCTACCATTGAGCTAATAGGTTACAAAAAAGTGAAATAAAGTGATAAGTTTTAGTTATGAATTATTCCCTCCGTTCCAATAAAATCTTTGCGGTTTGACTTTATAAAGTCAAAGTTTTTAAACTTTGATCATTGATTTGTTAAAAAGTAGGAAAATTAGACACTAATAATCCAAAGTTTGCCTGATTATACAAAAATAATCCTAAGATGGGAAATATATATGAATAATCCAAAGTTTGACCCATGCTTACAATATTGGTCCCTATTCTAATGGTGTTAACATTCTGTTAAATATTGATGACGTGGCATTAAAAAAAAACTACAAGAGCAGCCTTCTCTCTCTTCACTCTTTCTCGGTCCCCTCTCTCTCTACATCGAACACCACCACGAGCTCACCACCGCCTCCACCACGCGCTTCGCCAGCTAGCATCGCCTGCTCCAGCTACCACAGCCATCACAACCACCACCACTACAGCCAATGAGCCACACAGCCTGCTCTAGCCACTGCATTCTCTTCTCCCTCCCTGCCTCTCTCTGCCCGGCGAGAACTAGCGAGCAATAGCACCAACACCATCAGCTCCTCACGCCAGCACCACCACGAGCCCACGCCACTGCCTTCCGTC
>BSSO01004415.1:0-14586 GCA_030267885.1 Mesembryanthemum crystallinum | reverse complement strand
CACCACCATAATCTTTCTCCCACCACCACCTCCAACCTCCACTTTTGCCCTTTAATTTTCTTCATTACCCCCTTAATTATTCCCCCCAATCCAAGCGAGCCCTTAGAGGTTGATTTTTCATTTCCTGATTTTATTTGTGCAGGGTCATAGAGCTTATTCAGGTCACAGGAAATACATAAAACCTAACAAGAGAATGATGCTTCCATTCTTCGAGGATCCATCACTCTCCGAAGCTGAGTTTGGGGCGATCATGAGGAGGCTGCATGAGAAGTCTCAAGGGCAGCCAGAGCCTAGGACTGGGAAAAGGGGCAGAGATGTGATTGCTTATCCAGTGCCTGAGTGTATGTGCAAGCGCGGTTCTGGTGTTTTCTAGAGGATCTAAAGAGCTCATAATCAAACTCAGCTAATCTCCACACTCGAATTCTCGAGTCTTCTTTCATTGTATAGTCTTGAAAGTGATTGTAGGATAGGATGTAGTAGTAGTTCTGTTAGCTCAGAATGATTTTAGGCATATATGTACAGTGTACAGCCAGTATAGCATTTTCTGAGTGCAATCATCTGCATTGCAATGAATTTGAAAGATGAATATAGCAATCAACCAAACTATTACAGAAATTTCCTTTTTCGATTATAAATATAAAGTTGATACAGCTTCTGTTTCTTATTAATCAGATCCAAACTAATACAAGGTACTTAATTTGGGATTGAATTGAGTGGACTCCAAGAAATTTTGTTCAATTTAGACTCAGATAACTAGAACTGAAAAACATAAATTTGAATTTAAACTTGCCCAAAATCCAAACCCAAAGTCAAAAACTCAAAAAATACAACCCTTTCCAAACGTTTAAAACGACTTGCCAGTGGATAACCAACAACATGTGTATCATGAACATATTTTCTTGCATGTTTAAACCACTCCGATTATGAGCAATTACATCACTGTGTCCTCTCTAGTTTTATACTAACATTCCCTAATATTTAGTTCGTCCAAGATAAAACTAACAGTTACAAAATTTTATCTCCATGCAGGAGCATCTACAAGCAGGTCTCATTTTAACACGTGTCGTTTCTCTCTTCCCATCACCATTATGAATCATCAGCATCAGCCTCGCTCTTCACCCTCTTTGCTTTCTTCTTGGATTTTTTCTTGGTACCATTGCTTTCTTTATGGGCCTTTTTTCTCTTTTGTGGAACATCATCACCAGTTTCACTCTGCTGCTGGATGGTATTTTGAACCTCATCTTTAGGTTGATCTGCAGGTGCTACTACCTCTGCCACTTCTGCCCGGGGATAGGTCATAACACCATTAAGAGCCATGTTAACACTTAAATCAAAAACTAAAATAATAAAAATGCACATAAAAATCTAAAATTTAAAATTAAAACAATGAAAACAAAAAAGAAAACTAAAAATCAGAGTGGAAGAAAGAAAGAAAACTGAAGTTCTGCAGAAAGATTTGGCATCTCCAATCTACAATAGCTTTTGCCTCGTCAGTTGAATAATCTTTGTAACTGACCACATGTTTAATTTTAGTTCTTTTGCCAATGAGCTAAATTGTACATAAGCTAATTATTTTGATGTCTACGAATGGCTAATAGCCAAAGGAGAGAAGAAAGAGCAATGCGTTCAAAGCAAGACAAAACTAAAACCCTCAAACAACCACCATTTTGAGCACCTCTACCGTAGAAATGATCCTGCCGATAAGAAGCACAGATACCAAGAAACCACGTTCAAATCAAGTTCCATCGAACCAGTCAGACGATTGCATATTTTGGCTTGTATAAAGCACCCACCAACAAAGATACATCGGAGCGATAAACTGACTAAGAATTGAAAGCATAGTGATTAAAAAGTTCATTGTCCAATAGGTTTACACTACAGTAGGTGTCTCAGAAAATATGAGATTCTGCCTGTTCTCCTCCCCCATAATATTCCTGAGCTCCTCCAGCAGTAAATTCTCTCTTTCCACACCGAATTCTTCCATGAAAAGAGACCTCTTCTCTTTCTCTGTAATGGTATCATCTTCTACCCCATTTCTGCTACTGTAAAGTAAACCCGCTGGAAACTGGTTCACTTTTCCACCAGGTAAACACCAAACCCATATCCCCTTTTTTATGCAAACCTTATTGGAAAAGACCTGCTCCTTAACTAAGCTGATTTTTCCCTTCAGCACTACCACTTACCACCACATCCTCTTCCTGCAAGCCACCATCTGCTGTACATCCATATCTGTTACAGCTTGTGTGTCCCTACTTATAATTTCTCCCTGTACTTGCTCTACAGCATTCATTTTGCTCAAGGACAGTCAATGTGCGCAGGATAGAAGAAAGGATCTGTCCCAAATCTAACTCAGTGTTTATAGTAGAACCACTCACAATCCACTGGACACCTGAGGCACCATTACTAGCACAATGTGCAGCATTTTAAACAAGGAAAAATTCACATACGAGATCACGCGTGTCAAATGCCCCATGTGCTTCAAGAGCTTACTGGCATTCCTCTTCATTCTCTAGAAACCCTACATGTTGTCCTCCGCCCTTCAGGCATTCTGAACTGCCTTGTCCTCAACCGACCACATATCGAGCACCAGACGGATAGCAGCTCCTCATTCACCCTTCTCAACAACTCTCAACTCAAGCCACCACGATTCAATATCTTTGTCCCTTCTCTGGCCACCCAAACCAGTATGGTGGTTCTCAATTTAACTGGCCACTGGCTATGGTTATGCTGTTTTGTCCACCGGATACAATATCATGTGGTCGATCTACCCCCTATGCAAACCCCGATCTCAACCAATATGTTACTGGAATTCGATTTACCTTAAACCAGACCATCGCTCTTCCAAACCTCCTCTTCATCTATTTATCTGACTCATATGAGAGCACGGAGAACATCCATCAAGTCATCTTTTGCTAAATTAATAAATCCTCCATTGATATATGTTTCCCACGAGAGAGATCAAAGGCTTTTCGTTCGCTCGTTATCATTGTACATCATGAGAACCCCATTAGCAAAAAGCAATGCCATGGTGGAGAGAGAAAGAGATGAAGACTGCTAGAAAGAAAGGTAGAACCTTGAGAGTGAGAAACGAAATCAATCCTCTATTTGCATAGCAACAATCAAAATTAAGTCCTGAACATTATCGCTTGCATAGCTGTTAGGCGTGTCAGCTATCATCTTTCTTGATGATTGAAAGTTTCTCCATTGCTTGACATACTATATATATTAACAGAAATGTATTACATATGCATAAATGCAAAATCCCCAAAACACCACTGATAGACCTAATCCCAAAATAGCTTCATTCTCATAAAACTCAGAAGATGCATATTCAAGGCATAAAACAAAGGCATAACAAAGTAAAGGACTAACCTTTATCCGAAAAGTTGGAATCAAATACCACACTAGTCAAGTGCTGCTTTAGAAACACCTGCCACAACCAATACATACATTAGCTAATATCTACATGTGTATTCCTTCGAAGACACTAAAACATTTGCATAATTTTAGGAACATATGAGTGCACAGAACATTGAGAGTATGGAGAGTTTAGTTGGCAAATTCAGAAAAAGTTTGGTGCCACACAGAGAGCATGAATTGAGTAACTCCTTAGTCCATAGAAAAGACAGAAATTTCCACAGGCATAAACATGCAACTGTTGATAGCCAACCCACCGCAGAAAGAAGCTGTCTGGACTTTATATCCCAAAAACGCACGTAACTGTCCAACCCTGATTTAGAAAGGGAATGAAGTAGTTAACACTGGAACTGTTCAAGTAGCAATAACAAGAAAGACACTTTAAGCTGAAAGCTGAGGATGTAATTCCCCCTCCACCCCCCCGCGGGGGAAAAAGCAAAAACCAACTACAAAAAGACGAAGAAAGATACTAGTTTAATCATTGCATATGGCAAAACAAGTATGTGAAGTACGTACCACATGATGCTATAACAGAGTGCTCTGGGTGTCTGGCTATGGATCTAATGCTTCCAGAACACTTCCCCAAGAAGCATCCCAGTAACTTCCCTTTAATTTCAAAACAAAAAATGAGTGTCACCCATTTGCAGAAATCGCAGCTCAATTGCAACAACAAATTGACACTAACAACAACCCTTTCGTATTTATAATTGAAGCCAAATAATGAAGACAATGAAAGCTGTATGGACAAATTCATCAACTTCACAAAGCACCACTGGACTCTAGTCTTGGCAGCTTTCAACACTTCTCTTTTTATCAAAAATTAAAGCTAAGAGATTAAAGTTACATTCAGAACCAGAGATTCTTTTGGATCCTAAAGATTCAAAATTGAGTTGAGCGAGTTAAAGGTTTGGGTATTCCCCCTTTTGTCTTTGTCCTTCTTCATTTGATTTACATACTGTAATTTGGAAGCAAAAACTTCCTAAGTGACGAATATATGAAATTGAAAAGTTTTTGATACTTTGCCCTTTCTTGCTTGCTGGTAGCATCCAACTAAGATTATGCACATAGATCTAGCCGTATTATCTCATATATATGCATAGGCTATCTACGAAAGCATACATACTATACATTCACACGAAGAGAAAAACTGAGTTTTGCTACTAGTTCTCAGAGTCAGAACAGATAACTCAACACAGATGTCTGTCATTTTGGATAATGGGTCCCCGCTTCTACTACTCCTTAGGGCATACTTATGCCACAAAATGTCTACTCTTTACATGCATTACATAGTTCAATTGAAACAGGTATTAATCAACTTCTGAAAGATGGAAAGCTCAACATATCAGTGAAAATTTCGGTGCAAGTTCTATAGATAAACCAATATACAATCAGCAGGTCAACTACTGCTATACCAATACTTGTGGCCAAACTAAACAGATGAATGCATTTCCAAGATTCATACCTGTGCGTATGTCAATAGAAGCCAGATCGCCAGAACCGTTTCCACAATATATAGTATGTCCATCTAAATCTTCTGCCACTGATTTAATGGGTGTCTCCCTGAAATCCACTGACAACACAGGCCTTCTCTGAGCCGACAGATCATAAAGGCGAACCTTCAGAAACAAGGCAAGCATTAGCTGGTAAATGGTGCCACGAAAATTTCCTTCTAAGTAAATAAGGTAACTCTTGGAAACGGCTCGTCACTAACAAAAAGTAGAAATGCACTCCACCACAGTGAGATTCTCACTGGGTATTTTTCTTGTCAGTATTGTTTGTTTACAAGTAAAAACCACAGTATTTGATTTTCTCAAATACCAACTGGTATTTAAAGGGGCAAGAAACTCAAATCAAGTAATTTATTTTCTACAACATGAAAGCTTTCACGAGGTGAACTGTCATCACAAAAGAGGGGGACTCTAAAACTTAAACTTATCATCTACCACTGATTATTCCCAAAAGCATAATGGAAAGTTTCAGCCTCTAAGGTTGAATTAAAGGCCTCTTCAACCCTAGTCCAAAACAACATCATTTGTTACTTGCAATCTTTAGCTTGACAATAACTGGTAGAATACTCCATTATTAACTTGAAGGTAAAGATTCTTCAGCTGAATATTACCTGATGGTTGTCGGTACCAGCCACAAGTTTGCGATGATCATCTTTGCTTAGGAAGGTCACTGATGTAAACCAAGTTGGAGTAAAGATTCCAAGGCTGTTCTTTGGGGGCTGCAAATGATCATTGACGTAAAAACTATGAGCCCCTCTGAGTTCAAGGGAATAACAAATTTATATTGCAATTAAGATCGCAAATTATGTAACAGGTTAGGACAAAGCTTACGGCTTTAGAGCTCCAAATCTTGTTAGTCTCCTCAAGATCCCATATGTTAAGTTCAACACCTTTCCTGAACAGGTACAGAAAATCTCCATCTTAGCATGTCAGAAAAAAGGGGATAGCATGATAGACAATGCAATGAACGATAAAATGTAGAGAGTACAAAAGAAAGACTCTAAAAAAAATAAAAATAAAATTAAAAAAAATAAAAATCCTGGATGCAGACACTCACCCTCCGAACACAGAATAGCTTTCATCACCACTCACTTTAGAACAGCAAATGTTACCAGAACCACTCACACTCCATGCTTTAAGATTAGCAGAAACAGCATCAGTCTGTGAATTCGCAAATTCAACTGTCCTCAAGCTTGCTTTCCCCTTAGTTGTGCAAGTAAGCAATGTGCAAGACCTATTTACATTTGACACACATAGAGAAAAGGTTATTTAACAACACATACAATCTCACTTGATTACTTCACTCTGGATCAAAAATCCATCATGAGAATGTGGATCAGAAATCTAAATTTGAACCCTGTTCTGATTTCATAAATTAACAGAGATTAAGACTCTTTTTCCCTGTTATAATCAGCATGGCATACCTTGATGTTGACTCCGACCGCTGCTTTTTAAACAAATGCAATCCAGCAAATGGATCATCTTCAGGAGAGACACCAGCATCATTATCAGAAACTGAAAAGCAGAGCTCCCCATTTACAGGATTTAACACTTCAATCTGCCAAGTACAAAAACCATACATACAATCATGCGCCATGTAAGATTAAGCTTAGAACATGAGTTGCATCATTAAGGTAGTACAGCTATACCACGAATCAAACTTACCGAACCATTTTTTCTGGCAACTGCTAGCAACTGCACCATAGAATAAACTGTCAGAAGGCCAGATAAGAATGCACTAACAAATGAAATGCACTATCAAGGAAACTCCTCTTCAATCTATTCACCAGTGAGTATATATGGAAAGACCATCTTCCATATGATGTTTAGCATCGCTTGTACTACTAGATATTAATAGTTAGCATACTGAACAACCACTATATCACAAAAGGCAAGAAAAAAGGAATAAGAAAGCTGCAGGGTTTGAAACAATTTACATATCAAGAAACTATATTGAAACAAAAACTTGTATTGTATAGTTTTACTACCATTACTTGTTCTTCTACAATTAATTTTCACAATTCTTATAATGCTTGCATGGTGTATTACGGAAATAGCCTCTCTACTAGTTTGACTAGTTAGTGGTAAGATTGCATACATCTACACCTCCCTGAACCTTGCCAACAACATGATTACAAATGGTTATCTTGTGGCTGATATCATGGAATAGCTATGAGGGCGTGATGAGAAAGCAGCGCTACCTTTAGAGGGAAGATGTTTCCACTATAAAAAATAAATAAATCATTTTAAGACATTTATTACTGTAATTTCAAGAAATAGGCGATGAAAATCCTTCCTTTCTCACGCTTTCCTTCTATCCCACTCTTTTTCTCTCACACATAACAACGATTCTCCTATCACTTTCTCCCTCGTATCTTCCTCTTCATCCTTTATCATGCCACCAAATCGGATGGCCACCATCCGACCCCAGGGGAAATCTTTCGATTTCTCCTTTAACAGACTTCGTGATTGTGGCTTCATCGATATTGTGGAGAAGGGTCACAGACAACGACACCATGTGGTCTTGCTCGCATTCATGGCATGGTGGATGAGCGAGGTTCTTGGATCCGCATACGCAAGGCTTAGTAGATCGACTCAGAGGAGATCATTTGGAGACTTATAGGCTTGATTAAGGTTCGATCCAATGGCAAAGGGCGTTTCCTCGAGTTAGGGCTCTCGTTGAGGGGTAGTTCAGCGGCAATCTATGTTCCTAGCGCTTCAGAAGACGAACGGTGTGCGGCATTTAGGGCAGCGTTGTAGAAGAGTGCCTTTGAGCCGCGCCACTAGGCATATCTCGTTTGGGTGGTAAGAAATTTCAGGGAGGTTGATCATGGCAGGAGGACACTTTGCAGCGGCTAAGGTTTCCAAAGAGGACAAAGGCAACGCGTGAGACACGTGACATGCATAAGGCGCGAAAGGTGCGTAGAGTGCATGAGGTGGCGAGTTATATGGCACGCGAGGTGGCACAGGATGTGGCATGTGAGGTGGCGCGTGGGGCAGCGTGTGTGGAAGTGATTGGGGGGCGTGGATTGGGTCAAATTTTTTCAGACATCTTTCTACAGAGGATTCATAGCTCTATTTTAGGTTCTACACTCTGTGCTTGACTTGGCCAATTGCTTTCTCTTCTTGTTGCTAATGCTGTCGGCCTTGTTCCTTCTCTTGTGTAAGGGATGAGAATAAGGGTAACTCTAGGGAATGCCCAGCAACCACATCCTAGAAGCCCAAACATTGTGAGCCCTATAGGTGGTGATGGTCCCCGAGCTGATTGAGAGCCGACACAAGGGCGGGTGGATATGCCCATTGTTGGTCTCCATGATGGTAGCACCCACACGGCGATGCAGACTTTGAATTAGGGGGCAAGAGTGGATTACGTACAAGAGGCATCTACTTTGGCTAACAATGAGAATCATGGTGACTTATGTGGTTGTTATTTGTTTTCTGACAGCCTTGGGTAATAAGTCTGAACACAGCATCCCTACTAGGATTATCCAAGCTGAGGATGCAATCTCAGATAGGGATAATAGTTCTTATTATTAGCATACGTTCAGCATTGTAGGTAACGATTTGCTTTTAGAGGAATTAAGAGGTGGCAATTTGAGGGAAGAATGGCGCGCTCGTGTGTCCGAAACACTGACTGTGGATTTGCAAGAAGTCTCTATTTTTGATGAAAATGAGGCATGATGCTCTTTCAAGCAAGGCGTGGCTAGATTGGAGAGCCCTCAAAAAGGGGTTATGCTCTTATAAAAGCTTTCAGTACAGCATGAGGTGTTGCAGAAGGGTTGTTCTTGTGGTCCTAGTAATGAGCTACTCTCAACCCCATCACTGGCAGGACTCACACTTGGCAATGATGAGGCGAATGTGCTTGGAAATGCCCTTGTTGAGGCATTGCAGATAGGTTGATCATATGGAAAAAGTTGTTACTATTGGGGCTCAAGCGTACTCCAAGAAGAAGAAGGCTAATCGTGAGTTGGAAAATTTAAAGTCCAGTATTAATTACCATGGTCATAGTGACAACTAGAAGTTCTGTATAGATTTACTTGGTTAGGTTTGGCAGGTTTTTAGATATACTCAAACTCCTTGTTGAGAATGACTTATTCTCATCTGCATTTTTCTTTCCTGTTTAATAAAATTCCTTTCATTATCTCATACAAAAAAGCAACTCAAACTGTGAACAAACTTTAGTATCTTTAAAGTTCAATTTATTGGTTTCCATAAATCTAATGTTTCCTATAATTCTCGTTCCAGTTGAGGTTCCAAAGGAAATTTGAACATGATTCATGTGCAAATACAATTTTACGAAGGCGATAAACGACAAGTGAGGTAGGGGAAGAGAACATACAGGGTTTTGTTTACGGTCATTGATAGACGCGGCTAGGACACATTTAGAGGAATCAGGGTCTCCCCATCTCTCCACAATCTTAGCAGCCCCATTTTCCTTACTCCGAGCTTCAATTACTGATCACAACAAAAATCAAAATAATAATAAGAAGAACAGCCAAATACAGAACAGAAGCAAGAACAAAAAGAGTAAACTACTGAAAACTGGAATTTTACTCAAAGGGTACCTTTAATCAAGCCAAGTGTGTCAAATGATAGAGCTCTCAATGGCGGGCAACCTGGGCACTCAATCGTCGTTGTTCTCGGCATTCTCTCTCTCTTTCTCTCTCTTCTGCTTCAATGGTTTACAGAGCGGCGCAAGGGCAGCTCTCGAAACAAACCACTGAGAGATGAATATTTTGTTGAAAATGAAAAATAGAGAGAAGAATACACGGGCCGTGATTTGGGCGTGTTGGGCTGTTTGGGCTATAGACTGTTATGTTTGTTTGGCTCGGACTTGGTTCGGGCTAATATGTATCGATCTTGACCTCCTCCAACCTCTTGTTGTTATTATTGTGGTGGCTCGGGTTTATTTTGGGTCGATTTTCTTAAAACGGAGTTGTTGTTTGTTCGGGCTAACTTGGGTAATAAAGTCATTCGGGTGAGGTTGGGCCGAGTTGGATTTGATTCGATTTTTTGATTTCAGGTTTCGGGTCAACTTAATTTGGGTTCCTTTAAATTTTGGATTAAATCAAGTTGAGTTAGATCGGATTTCAATTAACACAGGTTTTGAAAAAAAAAATTGAATTTCAAGTTATATCTCACAATTTTAGAGTATCTAGTATTGGTATGAGCTAAGCTTAAGTTTTATAATTTACAGAGTCAATATATTGTGGATTTCGATGTATGTGAATTTTATTCGGTAACAATCGTATTTTGCTACTCTTATATCTCACAATTTTAGAGTATCTGAGTATTGGCTAGATTTTGATTCATGTTGCTTTCGATTTCAGGTTAATTCGGATTGAATGCTATCGGATATGAGTCAAATCGGATGTCGGGTGGGATCAAATCAAAATGGATCGGTTTAGGATAATATTACTTTGATAATAACATGGGGTGTTGAGTAGGTTGGATATCGCGTGGATCGAGTCGAATTTTGTCATTTCTTTTGAGTGACTTGATTTAAAACCCGTTAGTTTCAGTGATTGGCTAACACCCTTCGATTTTAATTAGATGTTTATAGATATTCTCGTGCACTATATAAGCACGATTTAGGAGTTATTTTCAGTGCGTGATTGAGGAATAAAAATTCAGTCTTTCTCTAAATCACTGATAGATTTAAAACCCCTTAGTTTCAGTGATTGGCTAATACCCTTCGATTCAGTGATTGAATAGAAATTCTAAGTTTCAGCAATTGGTTTAGAACCCTAGTTCTTGTAGAGTTAAATTTGAGTGATTCGTTTAATTCACAAGTCTGATCCATATCCCCTTTATTTTTGTTTCGTTCATAAATCCAAAAGAAAAAAAAAACGTAGTACCTATTACTCCCCTATTACCCGACCTGTTATCCTTTCACATACACATCCGGTAGTACCTTCCTAATTATAGGCACGTGTATTTATGCTGGTAATACTTTTATCAGTTGGTGTATCACAAACAAGTAATCATCACTCAATTCTACATGGCTCTATATATTCATTATAAGCTTTCTTTCCACTTTCAAAGATATGCATCCTGATTTCGCTTTAAGTATCAATGATGAAGAAAAATGTTATTTCATTAAAGGAGGTCATTGTTCGAGTTTGCTGTGTTCCAACAAAAATAAGACGAAGGCTCCGTTTGGTAGGACGGAAATGATTTTCAGGGGAAAACCATTATCAACTGAAAATAATTTTCTGGGAAAAATCAAAATTTTACTTCAATTTCTCCCGTTTGGTTTGAATAAAAAAGAAGAGGAAAATCTAAAACAAAACAAAACAGATATAATACCACCACAGATCAACCCCATTTATCTCTCCTATCAGGAAAAAAAAGAAGTAAGAACGCCATTAATGGAGGTCACCATTGACGCACCAAGCTGTCTTCCATCATCGGCCGGAATTGACGAAAACTTGAATTCAATGACCACTTGTCAAAAAAATTGCATCCAAATCTTCAGATCTGAAAACGAAAAAGTAATTGTAAGAACTTGAATCAAATAGCTTGAATGAGGAATCTGTAGAGGCCACAAAGAAATTTGTTTTTTGCTCAACCATAGACGAAATTAACAGAGCAGGAGGAGAGAGAAAGAAGAAATAGCCACATTGCATTCACTGAAGAGAGAGAAATGGGGAGAATGAGTGAGGTGGGATTCACGTAGGAGAGAGGAGAGGCATGAGTGAGGACTGAGGAGAGAGAAAGAGGGGTTGAGTGAGGAGAGATGTGGAAAATGCACTTCCCTCCTTTTCAAAAGGAAAATATTTTCCTTTCTTGAGGAAAAAACTGTTTTCCGTCGGAAATTAATTTTCCGTTCAATGGCAAACCAAACAATGGAAAATTGGAAAACTATTTTTCCGGAAAACATTTTCCGCCCTACCAAACGGATCCGAAAAGAACAAACCCTTGTTTATTCAGTTCACTTTACTTCAGCACATTCTTATTAGAAATAAGCACACTCTTACAGCTTGTTTGGTTTCATTAAGATTATATAAAAAGAAAGGAAATGAAAGGAAGAGAAGGGAAAAGAAGGAAAGAGAAAATAAAGAAAAATAAATCACATTTCTTATGTTTGGTTTGATACGTAGGAATTAAAAAAAAAACTTTTATTTTCCAAGGAAAATAAAACATATTGAGACTATAATACTCATTTTATTAATAGGAAAAATTTCATTTTGGCGCCCTGACATTTGGTGTAATAATAAATTGGTGCCCTAATTTTTGACTAATTCTATTTTGATGACCTGACAATTAAAAAAGTGTTTAATTTAAGTGACTTGACCTAACTTCGTTAAGTTGGTCATTAGCATAATCACTACCCAAAAGTGTACTAAAATCAGAAAAATAGAAACTAATCCAATAATTGAAATCCCAATATTCAAAATAAAAGAATATGCCTTCCCAAAACTATTTCGCTCTCTACTTTCGATAATGATCAATGGTAAAACCCCTCGTGTTCCTCTATCTACATCTCTAGGTTAAAAAATTGTGGTTGTTAAAACTCGATTAGCTGAAATTCCTCCCATTTTGAATCTCGATTAGTTTAATATTTGAAGAATCGAACGAGATAAATTTGAAATTTGAGTGAGAAAACTTCAAATTTGATGAGAGGTATGTTTTATTTACAATAACGGTCAACTTAAGAAAGTTGGGTCATGGCACTAAAACGAAATATTTTTTAAATTGTCATGTCACCAATACAGAATTAGTCAAATGATAAGACACCAAGTTCTTATTACACCAAATGTCAGGGCACAAAAATAGAATTTCCTTATTAATAATGGAGGGAAGTGAAAACTGAGGGTATATTAGTAACTTTTTAATTTGACATATTTTTTTTCGTCTTTCTTTCCTTCAAATTCCCACCAATTTGGTAGGAAAAAATGGGGAATTCATGAGAATCTTTCCCATCAATTCTTTTCATTTCTCATAAGTTATTTTACATTTTGCCAAACCAAACATGAAAAGTTGCACCATTTCCTTTCACTTCCTTTCTTTTCCAATCAAATCATCCCTACCAAGCAAGCTGTTAGTGAATTGATAAAGTGCACATCAAAGTACATCATTGAACCAACAAAACAAGAAAATTAGTAATAGGCTACACTAGAGGATAAATGAGTTTAGGCTAAGGTTTAGCCTATTATAGTTAATGGGTCTTGATAGGGGCTTCGGTCTTGGGCGAAAATCAGACTAAAACACAAAATTTATCACGCACAATTTAATTAATGTTTGAGCAAAAGTGGGGAGATTAGATAGTAAACTCTCACACTTTGAACCTTGAGTTTGAGGATTCATATCTCATCTATATAATTAGTTTAAAAACAATGATTCAACCAGAGCCCGACATGTCAGCATGCCATATCAGTGCTTAGTACTGCCACATATACGTTGAAGTGTCACATGCATTGCTATGTAAGCACCACATTCATCTTCTCAATTTTAAAAAGAACAAAAATGCTAAAGAAATTCAAATTCTAAACCTTTAGGTTTTGATACTAACTCTTTAGCAACTACTTAAACATTCAAATGTGCTATTTTTATCTGAACTATTTATGATATAACATTAAATATCTTCATTTAACTCATTTTGATTTAATTTTTAATAATGTGATATCAAAGAACGTTCAAACTAAAATAAATGAAGACCTATAAAATTCACTTGGTAACTAATTGTAGTTCTAATAGAAAAATAGCTCACCCATTTTTCTTTTCTTTTTTTTTTTCCTAAAAAGACATCTAAGCTTATAAGTTAACCAAATAGTAAAGTAGATTACTAATTCTAATACAAAATTAACCAATTTTAATAGGAAAAATATCCACTTCCAATAGACATGTTTATTGGTTCCACTCACACCTAATTAGATAAGATTATACACAAGAGTGAAATTTCATTTTCAGTGCATGCGTTATGTGATGCAAAATTTCACATTAAAGCGAATAAATATTGATTCAAACAAAAAAAATGAATAAACACCTTAAAGTTCAAGAAAAGAAATATGTTATACAAATGAACTCGTAAAAAAAGAAAGAAAAGAAAAATGTGAATAATATTATAACAATCAGCTTATAACAATTCTAATCCGTGCATCGCACGGGATATAAACTAGTTCCTCTCCATTCTAAGTGAAGGGTGACATTTATGGTTTGAAGTTTTTTGGGCCATCCATAACCTCATATGTGCAATGGTGACCTTTTGTTGAGGTCCTAGAGGAAAGAGAAGAGGAAGACCATTCTGTCTCCATTATTGTAGGAGATACTTAAAAAACAAGAACCCAAAAAATGTCCAAATAAAGAACTTGTCAAAAAACTAGGTGCTTGTTTGGTTGCAATGATAAAACCTGGGGAGTGGAAATTTCTAAGTGTAGAATGGGTAGTTGTTTGGTTGACAAAAAGTTAATCAAATGGGAGAAGTTCAGGAATTTCCACTTCCCACAAAATGGGGGAAGTGGCTTACCTATCCCCCCATATAGGGGTGTTCAAAAAAACCGTAACCGCCGAACCGAACCGAAAAACCGCTTCAAAATTTCGGTTAACCGAATCGGGTTTTTTGTAAAAAACGGTACGGTTAACCGAACCGAAAAATATTTCGGTTTTTCGGTACGGTTACGGTTCAAGATATTTAGCCAACGGTTAACCGAAAAACCGA
>BSSO01004414.1:0-14588 GCA_030267885.1 Mesembryanthemum crystallinum | reverse complement strand
CTATTATATTGTTAAAAATAGTTGAAATTCAATTACCTTAGTTACTTATTTTAAGTTAATTAAATATAAATTTGACGTATATAATTAAACGGGTTGTAAGCAAGGCACTTTCGTGTTGGAAACCTCAACCTTAACCTACCCCATTTAATTAAACGTGTCACTCATGTAGACCCATTTAATTAAACGAGTCAAAAAGTCCCAACACTAACCTGCTATATTCATGTCCGGTTTGTGTCGTGTTGTCGTGCCGTGTCAACTTTTGACAGCCCTAGTTGTGATTGTCCATTGCTTTCGTGAAGCGAATGCTCATATATGGTTGTATTTTTTTGATGAAGCCCTCACCAGTTTACTAGTGAAGGACTCTTTAGAATAATTTTTATAGAGGTTATCTATCTATCTTGCTTTTTTTAAAATAAATAAAAAATATATAGAATTTGAGTTTTAATGAGCATCTATAACCCTTCCCAATCTCATTAGGATCCAAATCCCACACCAAAAAGAATGAAAGAATCAATTATTATCATCAACAAAAACGACAAGAAACATCTATCTACCTCCAAAACCCCCAAATCCAACCACTCTCACACCTTAAAATCCTAATTTAAACCCCTCCTAAATCACCCCCATTAACATTAGCCCCCCACCGACCCTGCTTCAGTCCTTCCCCTCTCTCTCTCTTTCTTTCTCTCTCCTCCCTCTGTCTTACCCATGGCATTGACACCTCCCCTGTAACGCAACCCCCTCTTATAAACTCAATCCATTCTCTCTCTCTCTCTCTCTCTCTCTCTTCCTCATCAAAAACCCACAAAAACCCACCTCACACTCTCCTCAGATCTCCCCCCAATTCCCTCCCAAAAAAACAGAGCAAAAAACAGGGGAAAACAGAGCAAAAACAGGGGAGGAGAGAGAAAACAAGCAAGCAAGCAACAATGGCGGCAGCATCAACAGCATTGAGTGAGGGGATGATAAAGAAGATAATCCTATCATACACCTATGTATCAATTTGGATCTTCCTCTCTTTCTCTGTAATTGTTTACAACAAATACATCCTTGATAAGAAGCTCTACAACTGGCCCTTCCCAATCTCTCTCACCATGATCCACATGTCCTTTGCTTCCCTCATCTCTTTCCTCTTGGTTCGGGTCTTTCGGGCCGTTGAGCCCGCCCACATGGCCCGACCCGTTTACCTTCGTTCCGTTGTTCCCATTGGAGCCTTATATGCTCTGTCTCTTTGGCTCTCAAACTCTGCTTACATCTACCTCTCTGTTTCTTTCATCCAGATGCTAAAGGCGCTGATGCCTGTAGCGGTTTATTCACTAGGGGTTTTGTTCAAGAAGGATGCTTTTAAGCCCAATACAATGCTCAACATGGTGTTGATTTCTGTTGGGGTTGCTATTGCTGCTTATGGGGAGGCTAAATTTGATGTCTTTGGTGTGTTTTTGCAACTGGGTGCTGTTGCTTTTGAGGCTACAAGGTTGGTTTTGATCCAGATTTTGCTCAACAGTAAGGGGATTCAATTGAACCCCATTACTAGTTGCTATTATGTTGCTCCTTGTTGCCTTGTTTTCCTCACAATCCCTTGGTTGTTTGTGGAATTTCCCATCTTGAGAGGGAAATCAAGCTTTGAGTTTGATTTTCTCATCTTTGGGACCAATTCTTTCTGTGCTTTTGCCCTTAATTTGGCTGTTTTCTTGCTTGTGGGAAAAACCTCTGCTTTGACTATGAATGTGGCTGGGGTTGTCAAAGATTGGCTCTTGATTGCTTTCTCTTGGTCTGTGATTAAAGACACTGTTACCCCTATCAATTTGATGGGGTATTTGTTGGCTTTCTTTGGGGTTGCTTATTATAACCATATCAAGTTCCAAGCTTTGAAGGCTAATGAAGCTCAAAAGAAGGAAGAAGAGAAGAGGGTTGCTGATGATGAAGAGAGAGGAAGCTTGTTGGATGAGAGAGAAAGTGATTTGAAGAGCTTGAAAAAGGGTGAATCTGAGGATTAAGAACACAAAATTAGGGGTTTTTGTGTGATGGGTTTTAGATCTATAAATAGAAATTGGTGGATTGGCAATGGCAATGACAATGGCAAATGAGGGTTCAAATCTTTTTTTTAACACATTATCACAAAGATTGCAGATTTGCATGTTGATTTGATGGGGATTGAACTGAGTCATGATGATGAGTATCTGCTGCTTCTTCTTCTTCTTCCAGTGCCCTGTAAGCTGCTGTTCTTGTTTTTAGGGTTTTATCTTCTTCTTTTTGTTTTTTTTTTTTTTGAGGGGGGGGTTCTTTCTTTCTTTTGTTTAGTTTCTTTCATTCAATGTATTATTAGATAACTCTTCAATTATTACCATAAATTTAGTCTAATAAAAATGCCCCCTTTTCAATCCCATCATATTGTTTTTTTGCTCCTGTTGTCTTCTACTTACATAGTATCAATTGATATGTATGGAAAGTTTATCAATTATTTAGCTTGGATTTATCTTTATTGATAATGATGATGGGTAATGTTGTTTTTGCTCCCTTGTGTTAAGACTGATTGCTTGGAGTGTGCAAATACCAGTAATGTGTATTTTGAGGATGACTTGTAAGAATTGGTAGGGCCTTGTGTTAGGGGCATATTCAGAAGGTATTATTGAGAAGTCAGCCTCCTTCTATCAGTAATATGATATGAGACTATTGTTGCATGTAAATCTGTACTCTGCTGGCTTCCACTAGGCTCATCTCATAGGTGTCAATTTGAGTTTACTAATGTTTGCATCATGCAGTAAAGTTTTGAATTTATTACTCACTCCGTTATCAAAACAAAGCATAATTTTGATTTAAGAACGGAGGGAGTATTATTATGCAATATTTGACAAAATTAACTATAACGTTTGTTTTAAAAATTGTTTGGTAGCTAATTGCAAGCTCCAAATTGTAACTTTTATTCAAAAACTAGCTGTTGTCTAAGTGAAATTTAATATGGGTAGCTTGAAAAATCAGTTGTAGTGACAGAATAAAGAACATTATGCTAAATGAGATTATTTTTACCTTGAAGTATATCCTTATTAGGATACTCTACTTGATGCTAGTCATGGACATGACCCTACTTATATTTAAGCCAAAAGGAGTAATGACAATTGGATCCACGGTTTACGTGCGTTTGGGAGCCATATATCTTGACATTGTCCTTTAATAAGATGAATCTTTTGAGATCATGATGTTTTGCAATGAACATCTTATGGAGTATTACTATTCAAATTAAAAAGTACTCTATATCATTTAGGGTCGGTTCCACGTCATTTAGGATCGGTTCCCTTTCAGTTCAGATCAATTGAGTTCAGTGAACAGTTTTATTTAAGTTTTTGCATCAGTCTTGAATCTTGATTGATTGATGCGATTTGAGTGGCTAAGAAGTAATTTCAACAGGTGGGAGTAATGCTACATCCACACTAGATATGGATGTATTTATTCATATCAATTAGGTCCTACACTTTATTGAGATATTAATACTCCAATTAGGATAAATGAAAATTCGAAAAAGCAAAATATCCGATAGAGGTTATAAATATTGTGGGATCCATGACCTAATGTACCCAGGGCTTCAGTCTTAACCACTAGGCCAAGACCTCATCGGCGGATCCATCTGATATTGATAAAACACATCCATATCAGATATAAATGTAGCATTACTCGACAGGTAGACTGATTTTGGCAAGTTTTTTTCCTTCGCATGACAACTTGTCCACAATAGACGATTAATTACTTTTTTTTTTAAGTTTTAACCATATAATCATGAATGCCATGGGATGTTTCATTGGTAAAATGCTTCGCTGTAAAATGCATTTGTCAATTGTCATGCTTCGCTCTAAATTCAATGCATATGTTGATTGAAACTGAAACTCAAATTAAAAAATAGCATTAATTATGCGAAAGAAAAGGTAATTTATAAAATTAAAAAATAAAGTTAAATGACCAAGATGAAAAGAATAGGGTTTAAGTATATATTTTTGCTCATATTATCTTTATTGAAAATTAACAAAAAGATTAATAGATTCAATAAATGTCAACAAAATATTCATGTAAAAATGTTAACAAAAATTTGAAATTAGATGATTGAGCATAATTTATTAACAATTTCACACTATTATCAAAGATCTCTTATATGACTAATGTGGATGAGGATTCTATCAAAAAAAAAAAAAAATGTGGATGAGGATTCTCTCCATTACCCCTTATCCTGCATTTACGCATTACCCATTTGGATGATAGCCAAAATTTTGATTTCTATATTTTAATTCTAAATGAGTATGGTATATGCGTCGATCATTTAGATAGTGATGCATAAATGTGAGAAAATGGGTAATGGAGATGATCCTTATCCGAATGATAATATAATGTTTAAAATTCACACATCATACATATTAGCCTACTGCCTATAACAGTCTCCACACTCTCCACCCCTTCACAAGCCTAATTGTGTCCAACCTCACTCGATTTGTCGCCCTTACCCAACAATTGAGGTCCCCAAAATCGAACTCAAATTACATTTATGATGGGCAACAACATGATAATGAATTAGTTGATGTTCACCTGGTTATGTTTGTCTCTATACCCTAAGTATTATATATATTCTTCTTTGAGAAATCTCTCTATTAGATGTTGACCGTGTTAATGTTGTGGACCTTGTGAAGTTGTGTGGGTGGGTAGATACTTGGGTATGAGACTTTAGGGGTATAATTGTCATTTTTCTCATGTCTTTTGGTTTTGGTTGATTTTTGTGGCTTTGCAGTTTGCCCCATGTGATGCTCACCATTATACTACTACTACTAATAATATCTAGTTTTGATTAAGTTATCAGTTAAGTTAAGTTCAGTCGTAAAAAGTTAAGTTCAATTCAGTCAGTTTCAGTCAAAAAGAAGAGGCTCTAGATGTTGATTGTGTTAACATTGTGGACCTTGTGTAGTTGTGTTGGTGGGTGAATACTACTATTTGAGTCATCCCTATGTTTGGCAATGAGACTTTACGGGATATAATTGTCAAATTCTCATGTCTTTGGTTGATTTTTGTGGCTTTGCACCATGTGATGCTCACCCAAGACAAAAAACATGCTGGGTTGTCTACACCTACTACACATACTTTGTGGTTGTGGGCATTGGCATAATAAGATTGGGATTGTTTTGGCCCTTTTGGTTTGTCCTAATTTCTTTGTGTTTATGTCAAAAAACTTTGTGTTTTAATCTGGCATAGATCTAGGAAAAGTGTAGCAACTTTGCCAGTTATTACTTACCACTTTAACTAAAATTGGCTTCAGTTGGTACCACAAGATTTCTACATGACGCCTCTGATGAATCTTGATGGTCTTTTTGTTCCTAATCTGTTCTTTTGCCCTTTTGGGTTTAATGGAGATTGGTCCATGATGTTTTAGCCACTTTACACTTCTTATCATGTGGAAGAAAAATGTAAATATCATGAGCTTTTTCTTATCTCATAAACTTTAGAGCCTAGAGAATAATGCCCAAGGACGTAAGCTAGATTAGAGTTGGGTTTGGCTAAAGGGCACCTCTAATGTACAGTCTTGGGTGTCTCACAACTCAACAGGATGTTTTGAAACTCTAACCTAGTGCATAGGATACATCTTGTTTACCACCGGGACAAACACCTCTGGCTTGAACGTTTTCAAGTTTTTAATCTCCACGGACCAAAACAATCAGAAAAATGGAGTAGAAAGTTAATACACTACATTAGTTATTACTATAAGAAGGGAGGGGGTTGTAGGGCATGGGATAAACTATGGGCATTTATATGGCCTGAGCCCTCTGTTGGTGTTGGTCTTAGTGCGGCTGAGCCTTACAAAATGCAAATGCAAATGCAATCACAGGAGACACTTGATGCTCCACTGTATTTTTTGCCCTTACACAAAACTGAAATAACTAAGGTGAGAATCTCTCTCTTTAAATGCATTGTGGGGCTCTGAAACTGAACTGATCCCTTTATTTCTGAGTTTGTGTGGCTCTTTTCAAGGTGACACAAATCGAGATGCATTGTGTTGTGTTTGCATTGAATCACACATTGTAAATGCAGTGTACCCTCATTAACTTAAAAATGATTCACTGTCTGTACTGTTACATGTAAAAAAGCTTCTCTTGTGTGTAGGTGTGTGCTTTTTTAATGTGCCTTCATTGCTCCATACTGCTTGAAACCACCGACAGGTTTTGGACCATCACAGTCAGATCGGCCAGGTATAAGACCATGGTGCGGATCTCACAATGGAGGAGCGGTTTGATTTGGCTCGGTCTTAAGCCTACACCCTACAATCGTAGAGGAACACCCAACTGTACTGTTTTCCTAGCGCCTTGAGATTAAGAGATTATCTACCATTTTCTCGGGTACCTGATAAAATTGTAGACGGAGATGAATATATTTGCACTATATACACACTTACAGGCTACAGCAGGTGGTTATCGGATCTTAAATCCAAGCTATGTTTATTCGGTAATATATTGAACTGAACTGAACTGAACATTAAGTACATAATTGAACAGAATGAATAGTAATATACTCACGAGAGTGAAAAGCTAGTTGTATGACTGAACTAGATGAACTAAACTAAACTAAAGAATGGGACTCAAAAGTGATGTCAAGAAGTTTAGCTGCTGCAAAGAGCTGTCTGAGAGCATCAGAAACGTCCATTAAGGATAATTTCATTGAAGAATCTTTGATGACAACAAAAGCCAGTTTAGTAACTAACAAAATCTTCATCATTGAAAGCATAGTACAGAGTAATAAACCCATAGACAAGAGTTAAAAGAAGTCTAGCTTAATAATCAACATTTCTATGAATATACCTGACAAACACTACCAGGGGATGGTCAGAGACTCGGATCAGCACATCTTAAACCACAAACCCAATATTTCTATCGTCATCCTACTCCAAAATAACCAACACTAAGAGTAATCATACAATGATATGCTCTTGTCGTCCGACACACTTGCCAGCCTACCAGCCCGGACGCCAGTCCCACCTGGTGGACGAAATGCTACCGCCCAAACCATGTCTCCATGGTTGGTCATGCTCTGGACAGCTGCTCGCATGGCGAGATCCCAGAGCTTCACGGTCTTGTCGCTTGACCCACTTGCAATAGCCGAACCGTCCGGGCTTGCATCCACGCTCAGAACCCAACTCGAGTGGCCCGACATGGACCCAATCAAGCTCTTCCCCTCTGCGTCGTACATGTGTATGTGCCCGTCATCGGAACCTGAAAAGAGAACTCTGGGGTCGATGGGGGAAAACACGAGAGATCGAACAGGCATTAGGTGACCCTCAAGATGATGGAGGAACTTGGAACGGGCCACGTCGAAGACAGATATCGTCCCATCCATTGAACCACAAGCCAGTCGTCTCCCATCCGGACTCCACGCAACTGAGAGGACAAACTTCTTAGTGGCAATTTTGTCGGTCGGCTTGCTACTTTCAGGACGAGGGATTTGTAGTGACGTAATAAGTTGCCATGTTGCGGTGTCCCATAGCTTGACTGAAGTGCTGCTCCCTCCAGCAACTGCCAGCATAGTACCCTGATGACATAAATCGCACATTGAGTCAGCATGAGAACAGAACTCCTGATATTGGATAGCAATAACAAAAAAAAAAATATTCTAAGATCCTGAAAGGTAAACGCCGCAATCTATATCACTGCAAATGAGACAGGTCACTGGTTAACATAGTTTCCTTGCCTGTTCAAAAAAACTAACAAACATAGTACATGAACACTAAAGATTACCGACTTGATGCATTGCTCAATACCACAACTCTCTTGATTTAGTTAACAGTAAAGCACAATGGTGAATGTGACTATCGACCCAAATACAACATTCAAGAAGATTATCTTGAGTTGAATACGTAAACGTGAATCAGAAACTAGGTTTAAAAAAAACACAAATAGATCAAGGGAACAAGGGATACACAAACATATGCAAACACAAAGTTGCATAAGAGGGAGGCTAGTGATCCTTAACATTTGACAACACTTTGTACATGTTCTTTGTAATCGAAAGATATGAATCAGGAAACTAAAGGACAACTATACATTAGTTAAGCACTATAAACATATTCCACATCTGAATGTATTGCATTCAGTCCCACTTCATTTGATGCTATTGCCCAAAGTGAAAGGGATAGGAACATAGATTACAACAGCTTGGATAAACCAAGATTAGCTAATTGCACAACAGAAAAAGCTCATGTTAGGATGACAAGAGGCTGTAAAGATAAGAAGAGCAGAAAAGGAAGATGTAAGATAATATTCTGTTGTATGACTCACAACTACGATATAAATGGCATAAATACTAATAAAAGTATGATGACCTAAAAAGAAATTGTTTCACAAGAAGCATCAGTAAGGGGAATATGGCAAGTAATACATAGGATTAAGTATTGAAGGGTGAATATGCCGGAGATTCAATACATCCTACAATGTCCACAGGGAAACACAGAATTCGACAAAACAAATATCACCATGACATAAGCTCTCCCTCCTCTCAGAGTAAGCAATGGGACCAGGAGTAAGCAATGGCACCAACCTGGTCCCATAGACACAAGAATTGGCATGGCGCTGAAGTAATAGCAAGCAGGAAAACAGATAACAGAATGGAGCAAATTAGAAAACTAGACAAGTATCAGTTATTTTAGCAAAGAAAACCCAGAATACACTTGGATGTACAACTATGAGCTTAAAACATCAGGCATATCTCCCTTTGCACATGAATGTCAGCAGCACATGTAGAAGATGCTGCTGAAATATAAAGAAACAAAATTATTTACATAGCACCCAAAATACGCAACTGCTTGCGGTTCCTGATGCTTCTTGAAGGTGTAGCACAAGAACCCTAGCCTATGATCCTTTGATCCCACACCACCAAACACCACTCTAGCCCTGCCTCATAAGTGAAGCTATAATGCAAACAAAAACACTTAGCACTAATCTCCTAAGAAATGACCAGTTCAACCCTCAACTCAAGCAGTCAAGCAACAATTTTGGTGATTAATGACAATGATAATGTCTAAAGTTTGAACTACAATGTTCCTAAGTTTTCTAGTTTCCATGTAAGACAATTATCTAATTATGGTAGTGCTGCTGAGACACTTGAAATCAAGTAGTTTGGGAGGTGGGGTTGCTAATAGCATCTAATCCAGGAATAGTTCCCGTATCCTATAGTTACCTAATTTGATCAACTATACACACTTGAAATGCATGCAACTTGAATGTAGAAGCTATATCTTTCCCACATATAGAAATTTGCTAGACAAGAAATGAAATGAAGAGTTGAATCCAACTACCATCATTTGCTGAATTCCTAACATATAGCAAAATCCTAATCTTTCATTCAGTGATGATAAAGTTCTGCTCTCCTCACCAACCATGACCACACCCAATGATTCTGAAAACGGTAATAGTCAGTTATTCTGCTTGCAATCTCACATAAGTATCTCATGAACAGAAAAACATAACCCTCTAAGACAAGCCAATTCAATACAGCAATTAAATAGGCATAGAACCATTTTTCTCCTCAGGCCATGATTCCACTCGTAATCAGTACATGAACTCCAAGAAACAACACTGTTCAAACGAAATTTTATTGGGGCTCAACTCAACCAATGCACTAAACAACCAAACTCTTGGGGTGGGGGATTTTTAAATTTGGCTCAACTCTCCAAGGAAGTGTTGTAAAAGCCAGCAAGTTTCCCCTCCCCAACACAAAATTAAGCTAAAATAAGTAAAACCCAACTAATTAGTCTCTAGGTACCAGAAACAACCAACATACACACAGAAACTAGGCACAACTAGTCAACTATGCACCAAGTAAAACCCAATAAAACATAAGGATGAAACTGCATTTGCCCAAAACCACAAATTTTCAGAACATTACAATCAAAAGGAAAAAAACAACTAGCTTAAGTCATAAACTAGAACTCCAACAAAAACCACAATATTCAGAACATTACAATCAAAAGGGGAATTAACGAGATTAAGTCATCTGGACAACCCAGAATTCCAATCAAAACCACAACTTTCAGATTATTACAATCAAAAGGGAAAATTAACTAAATCAAGTCAGAACTCCAACAAAGACCACAATTTTTCAGAACATTACATTCAAAAGGGAAAATTAACTAAATTAAGTCATCTGGGCAACCAAGAACTCCAACAAAGACCACAATTTTTAGAACATTACAATCAAAATGAAAAATTAACTCAATTAAGTCATGTGGGTAATCCAGAACTCCATCAAAAACCACAAAAAACACCCAATAAATAACCAAAAAAGACTTCACTTTGGGATGGAACTGCAATTGCCCAAGAAATAAAAGAGAGAAATAATACAAATTAATCATCTGTGCACCTCACNAAAATCGCCAAAAAAAAAAAAAATATCAAATCATATTAACTAAAAAAAATCATCACCTTGGGATGGAACTGCAATTGCCAGCATTCAGAGGGGGGAGACTCAAGCGATGCAATGGTATTATTAGTATCGACATCAAAAACCCTAATGAAACTATCAAGCGATGCAGAGGCAGCAATAACACCGGAGGGATGAGCAGCGACAGAGACAACACCGAGGCTATGGCCGGTGTTGGTACGCTCCAAAACGACGTCGTCGTCAGTGGCGCCGCAGGTCCATAGCCGTACAGTCTCGTCGAGGGAGCCGGTGAGGAGGAGAGACCGCGGCCTAGAATCGCTGGCCGGCACCCATGTTGCCGCCCATATGGAATCTTCGTGTGCTGATTCTGCTGATTTTAGACCCGCTAGCTTCATCTTGAATGAATCACAACCCACCAAAGTGTTGATGAAAACCTTGTTGGGTTGAAATTAAATCCTTTTTTTTAATTGGATTTGGGGTTTTAAAGAGAGTTTGTGAGAGAAATTGATGCACTGTGTGGAGTGTGGACTGCTCTACTGCCTACAAGTTCATAAGAATCCCCAAATTTTGGATTTATTTTTTTTTTTTTCACATAAAGGGCTCATTGAGGTTTTTTTCCACATAAATATGGTAGAATTTTTTTTTTTTATTTAGGTAAATCGAATATTGTATTGTATGTTATAGTTATTAGTTGCAATTGATGAGTTATTTGGTCATAACTTTTATATTTTGATTTATCTTTAATTGGTCCTGATTAATATGTGCAAATAACTTCAATTAATTAACGGGTCAAATTTGTCTAATCATTATCAATGGCTAAAATCGTCATGTTATAATGATTTATCGTATATTATAGTGGTTGACAACACCAAAGAGGCTTCGAATATGGTATTAGCTTTTATTTTCTCAAAATAACTTTGCGAAAGTAATTTTTGTATCTATTGTTTTGATTGTTTGATGTCTATATTTTAGGGTTATTTGTAAAATAATGTTCAAATTTGTACAAATTTTTCAAATCATAATTTTATGAAGAAAACTGAGCGTCTTTTATTTTTATTTCAAGAACTTAGTTTTTGTAATAAATTATTGTACTCACCCGTTGCAACTTAAATTAATATGTAAGAAGAATTTTCATAATTATTTTCACTTGGACTATTTTGGATATAGACATTATTGGGCCAAGCTTAAGTAGGCACTAGCAATAATGAATAGGTGTTAGATGGGTAATTTGGGCTGAGTTGGATTGGACATATAACTCAAAGTTGGATGCAAATTTGGTAAGTTATTTGTTAGTCTCGAGAAATAAGGAGATAAACTCCCTATAAATAAACTTGAATAAGTTTCTCCTCTACTTCACCTAAAAAAGATAACATCATCTCATTTGTCCACCAGCTTATATACAAGTAGTCCTTCTATCATATCCTACATTTGTAAAGAAGTATTACTTACCTAATCCATATAAATCCTCGCAATTTTCTAACCTTATTTTTCATTTCCATATTGATTTCCTCTTTGGCACCCTAGCTGACTCGCTCCATTGCCAACGACACTTAGTCAATATTGAACTGCAAACCTGGTACAAATTATACAAGATTTTAGAATATGGATGAATATTGGAATACTCAATGTTTTTAGATTTTTGAATAGTTTTTACGCTTTTTTATAATACTTGTTAATACATAAGATGGATTGTTACTATTAAAGAATAACATCATGAGCATCTAACCGAGATACCTGCCATCAAACTCCTCGGAACCACTCTATTCTATGCAGACTCACTTTACCCTTACAAAATTATTGCCCTTGCCAATTTTTATTCTATTAGTCATTACAATATTTTATGAAGTTTTTATTGATTTATGATCACTAGGAGGTCGGTGCAAATGACATAAGGATATGGCTCGTATTGGAAACAGAATGTGTGCAACTATCATGGCCAGTTTATTCCAAGTTTAGGATCCGACTCAATCCTATTTCTACTATCGTTCGTGCTATTGCCATTGCTACCATGGTTTTTGTAGCCATGTTTTATTTGTTACTTGCGTTGCCTCTTAGAAGTTATTTTTGATGTAAAGAAGAGTATCTGAGATAAGCATGTGTCTTAACCAAAGATTAGCATTCAAACTGTAACAACTTCAAAAAAAAAAAAAAAAAAAATCAGTTCTAGAGTGAGCACTTTAAGGTATTAAACAGAGTGAGTAAAAAAAAAAAATGTGTTTAATAGATTTACTAGTACCAGTACTAGTACCCTTTCACTTGCTGTTTTGGTTTTGGCTACCTACACCTTATAGTTGTAGCCTACAAGTTCATAAGAATGCCCAAAATTTGGGTTGTTTCTTTTCCCACATAAAGGTCTCATAGGAAAAAAAAAAAAAGTTAAAAAAAATAAATAAAAATATCGCTTGTGTTTAATTTAACTGGATTGAACCGAATCAAATTTGTTTTTTTTTTTCCACATATATACGATTATAGTATTAGTTGTAATTTTCGAGGTTATTTGTAAAATAGTTTTCGAATTTCTATAAATGATTCATATCATTCAAGAACTTAGTTTTTTTAGAAAACTAATTTGCACGTAGCCGTTGCACCTTAAATAGTTAAATTAATACGTCACAATAACTTTCATATTATAATCACTTGGAATATTTTGGATAGAGACATTTTGAATAGGGAAATACCCTATAAAATATGAGATAAAATGCAATTATATGGCATATAAATACATTTTAAATGAAACAAATACCGAGGTTCTATATTCCGGTGTATTTTTGGGGAGATATGACACGTTTTCATTTTAAAATACCATATTGGTTGCCGGTGTTCATTTTAAATACCTATATGTTACCGAAGATTTTTTATATACCAAATTGTCTACTTGTGGTCATTAAAAATACCCATTTGGTCATTTGGGGATATGAAAATTATCTATGAATCTTTGGCAATATTTTATGAATCTATGATGATTTTTTTTTTTTCAGTTTTCAGAAAAAAAAAAAAATTGATGTAAAATAGATAGTAATGAATTTACGCTTATAAATCTGTAATATATTATTTTGAATCTATAGTCAAAATTAACAAAAAATTTTTTGTTAAAAATAAAAAAAAAATTGATAATTTTTTTTTTAAAGTAATGAATATGTGTTCATTAACTTACACTTATGAATCTATAGTTATATTGTTATGAATCTATACCATATAACTATGAATCTATAGTCAAAATTAAATTATTTTTTTTAGTTTTCAAGAAATATAATTATTTCATTAAGAAAATAAAAAAATTCAAATTTTATTTTTCAATAAGTTATAAGTAGTCGTTCATGAATCTACGGTATAATGGTTATGAATCTGTGTTAATAGTTAAAAAAAATATTTTATTTTTCAATAGTAGAGCTGATCATTTGCCGGTTTGGGCCGGACACGGGTCGAGCCTTAAAAGGAAAAACTGTCCAACGGGCCAAAAAATAGTTACCCTTACCCGCCCATTAGGGCTGAAACTCGTTGCCCATAACCGCCCTACTAAAAGGGCCGGGCTTGCCCACGGGCCAACGGGCTTTTTATCTTTTTTAGAAAATCAGATTCAAGTAGCGTTTTTTTTTGGGTTATATAATTGACACTGCTTAGATATATTACAATTGTGCACTTTCTGCACATTTAAAAGAAAGCTTAACGTCATAATCTGAAACATAGCACAACTAACAAATTCGACTAGTATATAAAAACAAACACTAATATAAACAACCAACAAATTATATTAGAAACATCACCAACACAAACTAACGTCATATTTTATTCTTAAACTTGCTTTAATTAAATTTTAAAGTAAAATAAAATTTGAAACAGGTCGGGCGGGCTTGCCCATGGGACATTTTTTGCAGTCCATAACCGCCCATTTATTTTAGCGGGCCGGGCTCAGCTCGCCCATCAATTAATTTTTTGCGAAAAACTATGTCCATACCCGCCCAAATTACGGGCCGGATGGGCCGGGCTTTTCGGGTCATTCCGTCCATGATCAGCTCTTTTCAATAGGTTATAAGTAGTCGTTCATGAATCTACGGTATAATGGTTATGAATCTGTGTTTAATAGCTAATATATAGAGTCAAGTTCCAGTGCGAACTAAACTTATATGCGAACCATGCGAACTACTAAATTCATCACTCACAAAGTGCATATTCATCACTCGTAGCATAAA
>BSSO01004413.1:0-14593 GCA_030267885.1 Mesembryanthemum crystallinum | reverse complement strand
TTGAAGAAGTGACCCAATAAATTTCATCCCCTCTCATCTCTTTCTATGTGTTAATTTCTCTCATCTCATTCCATTGTTTGTTATTGATAATTAGGATTAGAAATTGAATCAAGTAAATTGGGTTGTGTTGATTTTGGGTAATAAAAGATTTTAGGTTGAAATTGAATAGTTGAATTGAAATTGTTTGCTAATGTTGAAGGTTGATTTTGGAGGGAAATAAAACCAAAGGGTACATAGTTATTAAAGAAGGGCAAAACGGTCAAAAAAAATTCAAACCCACCGAAAATATAAAAAAATGCCCGGATAGGGGGTTTACTAAAAGGTTCTAGTGATAAAGGGGGGTTCCTTACAACTTTTTTTTTATAGGGGGGTTTTTCACAAGAACTCTATTATATAGGGGGATTGGCGGCAATTTTTTCAATTTTAAAAGATACGGCAAGAGCTTGATTCAACGAGTAGATTGGATCGGGTCGGGTTCGGTCGGGTCTTGACTTTGAAATATTTTGTTTGTTCGGGTTCGGTCATTTTTGGGTTTCGGGTCGCAATATTGTATTCATGACCCATTTTTTTCATTGTCGTGTTCGGGTCGGGTCAAATTTTGCCAAGTCTAATTTCACCTATATGTTAGACCGGTTAAAAATTGACACGAGAAACCCAACTCATTTTTTAAGTCTTGACAAAATATTTCAACCCGAACTCAACTTGGAAAATTCAATTAAAAAATTGGAATTGAGCCAAAAACAAACTCGATGTCGACCCGACCCGAATCCCGATATGGCCCAACCTGAAATCCCCTGGGTCGACCTGTATGACTTGTCTACCTACACACCTAAACCTAACTATGTGAAAAACAATAAAAAAAAAAGGATATTACACACTGTATACTTGAGGTTTTGGGTACTGAACAGTGTATCCTTTTTTTCAAGTTTGTGCACCCACTACCCTGATATCCAAACATAATGAACAGCGTATCACTAACCCCTAACCACTGTTAAGTTGACGTTAAATGGGTATGTAAAAAGACCAAAATGCCCTCCTTTTTACCCCACACCCACCCCTTTCCCATCCTTTATTTTCTCTCTTCTAAACCCCCCCCCCCACCATTACCGACATCTCCATCACCACCACTGCCTCAAACATTCCACCAAAATTGGCAGTGTCGCATCAGCAGCTTGGCGAGGCCTCAATAACCTTCATTCTTTAACATTGGAGAAAAGATTGAAATTGGAGTCCCTCCCGAGGGGCCTTGCTTGCCTCACAGCGCTTCGATGGCTAAAGACAAAGCCATGTCTTCAAACTCATAATTTTTAGTTTATTTTTCTTCATCAAATACATCAATTTATACTTCTTCTTCCTTTATCTCTCTTCTCTCTTTGTCCTTGAAGCTCATTTTCTCTCTCTAACTTTTTCTCCATGTCCCTTCTCTCTCTGTTATTTTGGGGAATATCTCAATATGGGTTTGCTGAATTCTGAATTGGGTTTCAAAAATATCCCCCAAAAATCCAATATTTTCACCCCCAAATTTTTAGTCAAATTAGTGAATTCCACAAAATCTTGTATTGAGTTTCATTTCCTTTTTATCCCAGATTTGGGGAAAAAAAACATAACCCATTTTGCTTAACTGGGTTAAGCATCAATCAGATTAATCCCACGCAGTGTCTAATCACATGATTGGTTTGATCTTTTTTCCTTGCCAGTTTATTTTGGTGGGTCAAACCTAGTTGCTGCTTCTTCATTAGTGTTTGAGGTGGTGGTGACAGGCGCAGTAATGGTGGAGGTGGTGGAGTGTTTGAGGTGGTGGTGATGTAGATGTCTTAAATGTTGGGAGGGGGGTTTAGGAGAGAGAAAGCAAAGGATGGGGAAGGGGTGGGTGTGAGTGAGGGGTAAAAAAGATGGCATTTCGGTATTTTTCCATTTAACGACAACTTAACGATAGTTAGGGGTTAGGGGTACGCTGTTCATCATGTTTAAATATCAGCGTAGTGGGTGCACGAACCTGAAAAAATGGATACACGGTTCAATACCACAAAAACCTCGTAACATCTCAAAAAAAATAAAAAAAAATAGGAAAAAAATAGCACCAAAAAAAGTAAAATAAATAAAATAAATTCTCTCCCTCTTTACGCACTCCTAGACTAAAAATTCATCAAATACACACCCGACTCTTCCACGTAGCTGAATCCACCACCGCTCTCACTTTCCTTCTTCCTTTCTCCTTCCCTCACCTCTCTCGACTCTCTCTCGCTCTCTCTGATTTCGCAACAATGGCGAGCAACCCAACCCGTCGATTGGCATCACTCATCAACATCAAACACCCAAACCTAACCCTATCATCAATCTCCCGATCATCAGAAATGGCGATCCGACCTCTATCGAACCAATCCTATCAACCCAATTCCAACATTGCGGAACAGGCAAAAGCGGCGCTACAGAAGGAGACCGAAATTGCGCAAGATATCGAAGCTAAAGCCGCTGCCAGCGATGGCGGTGAAGAAGATGAAGATGGAGATGAAGATGATGATGGCGTTTTTGTGAATAAGGAAACCGGTGAGGTTGGCGGGCCGAGAGGTCCTGAACCCACTCGCTATGGTGATTGGGAGAAAGGCGGCCGCTGCTGTGATTTTTGATTCTGTTATTGCGCCGATACTGCTACAACAACAACAATCAGAGTGATAATCCTGGCGAAGGCGGGATGCGGGAGGTCTAGATGTAGGCAGCCTTACCTCTAGCTAGTAGAGATGTTATTGCGCTCATGTTGGGTTAAAATCTGCTATTTGTTGGTTTATGAGTTATTTCAGTTATATATATAGGTGAAAATAAGCTCTAATAGGATACCAATTACTTTTATGAATTGTTATCTTCATTCTTGTAAGGTGGTTGAATTTGTTTGATTCTGGTTGAGCTATGATTTATGAGATTTTGTTTGCTTTTGAATGTTTAGTTGTTACTGTTTGGTTGCAATGCGATGCATAGAAAGGGTGGATTCATCACTGTTTGGTTGAAAACTTGAATTCTGTTCCTACCTTATAACTCCTCGTATCAAACACCCCGCAAATTAATGGCCGGATTTGAATTGGGGATTTTAATGAATATGATTTGAGAATTTATGATTCTAAACTTGTAAAGGAAACTCATATGAGAGATTTGGGAGGGGGGCAAATTGGCACTGCATTTTCATTCTGTGAAAAGGGCAACAGCAATTTAGATGTGTGATTTCTGGTGATGGTAATATGGAATGTTGTGAGTGTTTTGTTGGTGATTGAGTGCTTATGAGTATCATTGAAACGGAATTTGTATTTGGATTGTGGGAAGCTTTTACCATTACTCCAATGTAAAACTAGTCATTCGAAGGAGCTCCGAGAAGAAGCATTTTAAATGTGCCAATATGTACACAGAGAACTAGCTATTCCAACGCTCTGCAAGCAAGTGAAGAATTGCAGTCAGTGATGACAACAACAAAAATTCAAGTCCTACAGAGAGGGAAAAAAACTGGTTTCAATTCTAAGTTTAAGCACTAAGCTTAGCTATCATCTGTTCTACCATGCTCAAAGCTGTGGTATTGAACTCATCATCATCTTCTGCATCGATTCTCTCCATTATATGCTTCAAAATCTCATTCTTTAGCTCGTTAGCTTTCGACCCCTTCCCTGACCTGCTGTCTCTAAGAAGCAGCAACAATGTCTGTGCTAGATTTTTTGCCCTCCAAGTTCCATCCACACTCAGTTGTAAAAGACCAGGCATTACTCCTGCCCTTAACATCATTCCCCTGTATTTATCTCTACTGTTCTGGCATATCAGTAAAAGTATCCCTACACTATGTTCTTTGCACTGTGGTGACCCTTCTTCGATGGTTTCCACTAACGCCTGAATGGCGCCATTGGTAGTAGCTGTCCTTTTAAGTGCAATGTCTGACGAAGAAACGATCTTCTCGAGCAATGCTGTTGCTTTCTCCACCAATTCAGACGATTTCTCTGATTCGTAGATTGTTTGGAGGAGGTAGATTAGCAGGCCAGAGGAGACTAATGGTGGGATTATTTGATCGCAGATTGAGAGGTTCTGTAGGGTTACCATGGCATCCAGCTTTGTTTGTTTGGTGACGTCGTTTCTCTCTTTTCCAACGATGTTGATGAGGATAGGTAAGGCTCCAGAGGACGCGATCACCAATCTGTTATTGGCACAAGAGGACAGGATGAACAAAGTGGTTATCGCTAGCTCGGTTAGTGTATTACTCTGCTGGCATTGGAAGAGCAATAGTGTTATTGGTATTGCTCCATACTTGGCAATCTTGATCTTGTTTCTGCACAAGAAGCAAGAAAAAAAAAATCAAAACCTGAACAAAAATCTCATAATAGAACTACTTAGAGGAGCATATAGGCCTGAAGGGATTAGCTGAGCTAGTTGATATCTTGGTTGTTTAACATAATTAAGAGCTTGTTTGAACTAATGTTTACCAATTTGTACTTTTGTGTTTTCCATTTCTCCTCCCCCTCATCTGTACTTCCACCTCCACCTCTGATTTCTAACAGGCTGAAATAAGGTTAGAAGTTAAAGTATTTGTAGCTTCTACTTCTTGCCCCATTTTTAACTTAGGAGTTGGAAGAGAGGATTAGGATGAATGTGAGGGTGAGAATGAAAAAATTGGTAGAAACTAGGCCAAGCGAACTAAGGTGATGAAATTCGAATACATTGAGTGACAACATGTGAACTTACCTTTCACTGCCATAGGCAAGGCTGAGGAGGGCGAGCAGCGCGGCCTCAGTGGCGGCTTCAAAGTCATGGTAGCTAAGCATGGACACCAATGGATGGATAATGCCTTTGTCTACCAACTTCTGCTTTTGCTTGCTGGTTAGCCTGCTAAGCTCCATTGCACCTTGAATTTGCTCCTTCATATCATGAGAGGTTAGAGCTTCCATCACTACTTCCTCCATAGAAGCTCGCTCGCTCTCGACTCAACTCACCTCGCCTCGCCTCACCCTATTGCACTCCTCCCCCGATTGGGGTTGTTGGGGGGTGTATAGGCCTGTAAAAGGGAAGAAGGCTTTGGCTATGAATCATAAAAAAAGTGATTGCTTGAAGATGTAATGTTTGTGGGGAGTTCTTCTAGATCCTTTTGGGTAAAATCTCTTTATTATTAGTATCATTTGTTTGGGATTGAAGCAAACGTAGTTATTCCAAAATGCCAAAATGTGGTTCTGAAACTATTTTGATCCTTTACTTTCCTTTCAAAGAAGCAAAAGCAAAGCAAAGCCGTCAGCTTTTATGGATTGAATGATACTCCAAAATAACTATCCCCCATCAAAAATCATCATCATCCATTTCTACTTGGCTTTTAACCCAAACTATTTTTTCTAGACCAATAGATGCTTCACAAATCAATGCCGTCGGTTGTCGAAAACAACACTTTGGGACCCATTTTGTTAGTTGAATTTTGGGGGGTTTGTTTTATGTAAGTGTTGGCTTAAACAATGCCTTTATCGTGAGTTGCATTTTGTGATTAAATAGTGTAGGAGATCTAAAGATCTAATTTTTTTGCACAAATACTTGAATTTCCACATGTTTAAATCATCTTGCTTTGGTTCTGTCGGTTGGGTCAGCCTATGTACCAACCAACGTCTTTGAAAGTCTTGAGAGCTTTTTTAAGAAGTGGAAGTGAGGAAGGAGGTTTGAGAAAAGTGGGATTTGTTTCACACTGGGAGGATTAAGAACTACGAAGGCTCTTTAGTGGTTGTCAATCACTATAATATAGGGTAAATCACTGTAATATGACGATCTTAATCGTTGATAAAGATTAGACAAATTTGACCCGTTAATTAATTGAATTTGTTTGCATATATTAGTCATTACTATGATAATTATTAGTCATGACTAATTAACAATAAATATAAAGTACAAAAGTCATGACCAAATATCTTATTAGTCACGACTAATAGCTATAACATATAATTAGTACTATCTAATTACAACATTAGATTTACTTAAACAAAAATTAGAGTAACATGTAATGGTTGACTATAAGTTATACTGGTTGACAACCACTGGAAAAAAAATTCTAAAAGTTATAGTATTTCTTATTTTGTTATAGTGGGTTAAGTCATGTTTGGGTGTTAACTGTAAGTGTGATCCTATTAGTAAAATATGCGCGCGTGCATGGGATGCCAGGTAAATGGCGCATTTTTCTTTATTAGTCTAGCTAAGGAAGGCACAAAAATCTTTACATAAATGGCGTATTTAGATGTCTTTATAGGTGCATTTGGCACTTGGATACATATACATGACACGTATAGCCATGTAAGGATTATATGTGTGTTCAGTTCGCTGAAACTACTTGAATTGAACTGAATTCAATAGAACAACTTAAAGTGAACTGATCTGAATTTAAGGACTTGAACTAAATGAATTGAACTGAATGGATTCTAAATCTGTGAAAAAAAGTGAATGACTTGAATGGAACGACCTGACTTGAACTGAACTAAAGTAAATTAAACGGTCCGAACTAAACTAAATTGAAATGAATGGCCTAAAATGAGATTTAATAAAGTGAAATTAATATACACTATGAGTTATGATAGTTGATCTAATGCATGTTGTTGTATTAAAAAAAAAAAGGAGAAAATTTTCATTGAGCTATATTGAGGTATGACTAAAATACACATAGGTATAACGAGGTTTTGGAAAATACGTCGAGGTATATTGAGGTATGTGATTGAATGCAAACCATGTATCCGGTGACCGTATTTCCGAAATTACGAAATTGCCCTTACAATAATGGCGAAAAATTCTCTCGAATCAACACATGTGATATGCATGACATAACAAAACAATGCAAAATTTCAAATATCGCACAATCATTCTCTTCAATGTGAGAAAATTCCCTCCAATTAAGGGATACTAAGGTCATTTTTGGCAGAAAATCACCATTGTTAGTTACAAATTTTGCCATGTCACCATCCGATGACCGGATTGTGGCCGGACTTCACCTCATTGTATTTCTTTTCCAATTTAGTGTACCTCAAAGTATTTTTCAAAACCTCGATATACCTATGTGTATTTTGGTCATACCTTGGTTTACCTTCTAGTTTTCATATGTGTTTTTTTTTTTTTTNTCTTCAATACGAACATGTTTATCCATAACTTCCAAAATTTCCACTATTCATAGTGTCACCATATTCATAACTCCCTTCCTCAATTCAAGCTCCCAACCCCAATATACATAACTCTTGCCAAAAGTTGCTAAATGGACTCCACCAATCAACTCAAATTATTTTAATACTTTACCAACTCATAATATATTTCATTTTTGTTTTCAATACAAATTTGAAATATAATATTTTTATTAATAAAATATTAGTATGGTAAAAAGAATTCGTTTACTATTTCGAGAATAATTTTATTTTCGGAATTTTAAAAATGGGAAATAAATGTCATAGAGTAGATATTTGTAAATTTGAATTTCAGAAAATAAGACGCGAAAAATTTAGTTAAAATATTATAATAATTTAAAATTAGGGTAAATTTCATTAAGGTATACTAAGGTTTGACGTAAATACATATAGACATACCGACGTTTCAAAACATACATTGAGTTATATTACTTTGGTAAAGTTGAGTGCAAATGAGAATTTTAGTTACTATAGCAAGTGAAATGTCAAAAAAAAACCATGTATAAAGTTGGACGTTTTTTTTTCTTAATAACACTGATACATAGATGAAAAGAAAAAAAAAACACACACACACAGATATCTAAATATAACATACTATGTGTTTATTTGGAAAAAAAAAGGGTCAAATTACTTTTTCCTTGAGAATTTCAATAAGATATATTAAAAGCATTATGGTCATAAAATCATAAAATTTAAAATTTTCTTTGAAAATATAGTGTCACGTCATCTTTGAATGGTCGGAGTATACCTCAATGTGTTTTCTTAAACATCGGTATATATACCCGTATTTACATTAAACCTTAGTATAACTCACCGAAATTTACCCTTAAAAGTAAGATTGCTTTTTAGACTTCAATAATAATAAAATGACAAATGGAAAAGCTGAAATATAAAAACATTTGACTCCATAAAGATATTTCGTCATGTTAGGCATCAGTCCAAATTTTTGCTAAATATGGTCTACCAAGTCGGCTTTCAGTCCCTGTCATGAATCTCATATGTCATTTGCAACATTATCTGAGTGAAGTCATCAATTGGCTCATGATGAACATCATTGGTGGGGAGGTTTGGATTATCAAATGACAAAGAATAATTACCTGCATAGGTATCCCTTGAAAGATTGGTGAATTCCCCTTTAGGGATTTTACTATTGGCCAACATAATATATACAAAAACTTGTGTGGACTTGGTCTCCATACTATGGACCAAGGACATGTACACCAATGACATTAATATAAAGTATAAGAAGGCAACGTGATTTCAAACACTCCATCTCTCTCTCAAAACACTCCATTTCTCTGTTCCACCACCTGATCCCCGTTATCCTTCTATCTCGCCAAACTAGAAGTCACTAGCTAGATCCAAGCGGCAGAGGAGCGAAGCTACAATCATCAATTATCTTTTCTTACACCGCAATGATAGCCCTGCAAGTGTACAAAGTAATATAAAAAGTATTGTATCCACAGGGAGTAGCGGTTCCAACTACCAAATACCACTAATTTAATTATCTAAGCAAATCAGTCGCAGGGTAAAAATTATCTAACTAATGAATTAATTTAACTAACTAACAGATTAATCACTAATAGGAAGTAAATCAAGAATAAAAAAGGTCTAGGGTTGATTTCACTTAGCTAAACTGATTAAACGAAGTGATAAAACTAACTAGCATGCCAAATCAATCATTCCAAGGACGGATAAAAACACCTATAGCTCTCTTTCGAACGGTTTTATGCCAAATTCAACTATGTTAAACCACCTATTTTTATGGGATTAAACAAGTTAAAAACATTAAGAATAAAACCAATCCTATTGTCCACATGATCTTTTAATCTACTTTCGTGATTATCAAATCAAGGCAATTGATAGAAATTCAACAACTAATATTTCTCTTTCGATTTTATACTCATCTTTAGTTAAAGCATGAATCTTTTTCAAGGACAATTAATAATATGAATCTTTAACAATCACATAAAATAGATCTCAATGGCATGCCAACAATAATTTATCCCAACATTAAATCAAGTTTATTTGTTAATCTACATCAACCCTAAAACTAGAAAATTAGCTACTCATAGGGCTGTAAACGAACCGATACACTCGTGAGCGGCTCGCGAACATACTCGGTCAAAACTCGGTCAAAACTCATTCGATAATAAACGAGCCGAGCACGAGCACCAATTTGATACTCCTTTAATAAATGAGTCGAGTACGAGCACCCCACTACTCGTTTAAGTTCCCATATATTCGATAAAAACCGGTATACTTGAGAGCTGTTCGCGAACAAACTCGGTCAAAATTCGGTCAAAGCTCGCTCGGTAATAAACGAGTTGAGCACGAGCACCAATTTGATACTCGTTTAATAAACGAGTTGAGCACGAGCACCAATTTGATACTCGTTTAATAAACGAGTTGAGCACGAGCACACCAATACTCGGTTTGGCTCGACTCGTTTACAGCCCTAACTATCATGATGGGAAGATCAAACGAATAATTAAACTAGTGCTAATAAACATGATTAATGAACTATGAAATAATAATAACTTAAAACAATGAAATTGAAGAATTATAAAGTACCTGGAATAATAAAGCTTGAATCTTGAGTCAAAACTAACAAAATTGCTTGAAGGCGAACTAGAGTTGAAAGAGAGAATTTTAGGGCAATATTAATCTCTCTAACTAATTAGATTTGCTAATGAAGGTCTCCCCTCAAAAACCAGGGAAGGGATTCTTATATAGGGGTTTAAGAGTGGCCCACAAGACATTACAAATACTTTCTTAAAATAAAACATCCCAAAACGTATAAAGTAAATCGCGAAGACCGACCTGCGTTCAGATACAGAACCGCCCGCCCGGGCGGAAATTTTCTTGGGATCCGCCAGCCCGGGAGGGTCTATTTCCTTGTCTCATTGTTGTTCTCGACATTCTCGCCCCGTCCGAGCAGCTGCCCGACTGGCGTCTTCGAGCTTGATTTTGACCCTCTTAAGTTTTTAATTTGAAAAAACGTAAAACATGAAATATGTAGCCCTCCTTCTTATATTTCCATAGCTGTGTAGAACGCCTCATTTGGAGTTCAAACGAAAAAGGTATGGCCAAAATACTGAACAGGTGTCAAAATTGCACAAATTGAAAAGCTAACTCGTTTGGACCAAATTGTGCATGGAACTTTACAACTTTAATTTCAACCAATTCCATGGCATAGATGACTTATTGTGGCCTTTCAAGACACTCATATGCAAGAGTTCTTTGTCCGTTGATTTCCAAAACTTCTCGCAAGGCTCAATGTACCGAAATTCACCTAAAATCGCAACAATCACACAAAGTACCCCAAATAGTCATCCTTGTTAAGATAATCATAAAATCTCATATGAAATTATGTAACCATCCTAAAACCTATCAAATGAGTGCGCTTTTCACATGAATAATAACGCTAAATGAGCACTCATTAAACTCCCCCAAGTTTAAGCCTTTTGTTGAGTATTTGGTTTTGATGATAACAAACAAATGAACTTAGTTGTGCTAAGGAATGAGCACTCATCAAACTCCCACAAGTGTTTTCAACATGCTTTGTCCTCACTCGCACGCTCATGAGAAACTTCCCAAGAGGTCACCCATCCTTATACTACTACCAGTCAAGCACGCTTAACTGTGTAGTTTCTAAGGAATGAGCTCCTTGAAAAGAAGATGCACCTTGGTGATATGAGTAGTACCATCAAACTATTTAAGCTATCCTCAGCCATGAAATCCTTGGGGTATTACAATAATAATGGGAAAGATAATTTGGGGAAATTCGATGCAAGGAGCGATGAAGGAATTTTTGTTGGTTATTCTGGTCATAGCCATGCTATATAAAGTCTTTAACAAAAGAACATCTTGTGTTGAATAAAGTATCCATGTTGTGTTTGATGAATATAACGCTTTAAGTGAGCATGTTGTGCAGGATGATGATGATTTTGAAATTGGACTTGTCAGAAAATATAGAGATGATGGAACAGTGGATGGAACTGGTCCAGATCAAGAAAATCCCCCAACCACTGACTCAGGGGAAATAAGGAACAAAGAGGCAAACTTAAATCTGCAAGGTGGAGGAACTGTTCCACCTACTGAGGAAACCAGTTCATCTGGTTTTGGAACTGTTCCATCTAAACAGACAGGTAACAAATTTGATCAACAAGGGGGAACTTCGGTGTAAACGTTTATGCCCACATCTTGGAAGCACCAAATTTCATATCCCATTGATCAAATTATTTCTGATAAAACAAAGGGATCCAGACACGAGATTCAGTTCATAACTTTTCTACATTTGTCGTGATGAGGCCTTGCAGGATGCAGATTGGATTGTAGCTATGCAAGAAGAACTGAATCAGTTCGAGACGTGTGAGGTTTAGCACTTGGAACCTCGCCCTAAGGACAGAACTGTGATTAGTACCAAATGGGTGTTCAGAAACAAGCTTGATGAACATGGAATTGTGGTAAGAAACAAGGCGCGATTAGTTGGTCGAGGCTTTGATAAACATGAAGGTATTGATTATGAGGAGACTTTTGCCCCACTTGCACGCCTTGAGGCCATTCGTATGTTGATTGCTTTTGCTTCATATATAAGTTTTAAACTCTATCAAATGGACGTTAAGAGTGCTTTTCTTAATGGACCTTTGAAAGAGTATGTTTATGTAGAGCAACCACCTGGTTTTGTAAATAAAGATTATCCTGACCATGTTTTTAGACTTGACAAGGCTTTGTATGGTTTGAAGCAAACTCCAAGAGCTTGGTATGATCTCTTGTCTAAGTTTTTGATTGATAATGATTTTAGAAGAGGTCAAGTGGATAAAACTTTGTTTTTAAGAACCAAGGGTAATGATATTTTAGTAGTGCAAATATATGTTGATGATAGTATTTTTGGTGCTACTAATGAGTCTATGTGCAAGGATTTTGCAGATTTGATGATGAGTGAATTCGAGATGAGCATGATGGGTGAGCTTAATTTCTTCAAGTAAGAATGATTCATCAAAGAAAGTACATCAAGGAGCTTATAAAGAAATTTGGCATGGATTCAGCCAAGGAGATTGACACTTCTATGCCAACTGTCTCAAAGTTGGACTTGGATGAGAAAGGTAAGAATGTTGATCAAACAACATACAGATATATGATTGGTTCTCTCTTATACTTAACTGCTAGTAGACCTGATATACTTTACAGTGTTGGGATGTATGCTCGTTTTCAAGCTACTCCAAAAGAATCACATCTAACAGCTGTAAAGCATATCATGCGCTATTTAAAAGGTTGTGAGGACCTATGTCTTTGGTTCCTTAAAATTGATTATTTTAATTTGATTGGGTATTCGGATGCTAACTATGCTGGTTATTTAGTTGACAGGAAGAGTACCTCAGGTACAACACACTTCTTAGGGCCATGTTTGATCTCTTGGGCCTCTAAGAAACAAAATTTTGTTGCATTATCCACAGCAGAAGCTGAATATATAGTTGCTGGTTCTTGTGTGCAACTGTTGTGGATAAGGCAACAACTGCAGGATTTTGGTTATGATGTTGGTTGCATGCCCATTTTATGTGACAACACTAGTGCTATAAGTATTTCAAAAAGTCCTGTTCAACATTCTAGAACAAAACATATTCACATCCGTCATCATTTTTTGAGAGATAATGTTGAAAGAGGACTTATTCGTTTGGATTTTTGCAGGACAGAAGACCAATTAACTGATATATTCTCCAAACCTTTGAGTAGAGAACGTTTTAAGAAAATCAGGAACTTGGCATGATTAGAATTACTTAGATTCATCATTCATTATTTTCCCCAATGATTGGCTAGAATTGACTGTCTATGGCATGAGTAGAAATTCTATTCCTTGATTAATTGTGTGTCTAACCCAACTCTCGTGCTGTAATAGCATAACTGTGTGACAATTAATTAAAGGACTCGTTTTGGTCATGTGATATTGCCCTTAGTTTCCATGCTACATCAATTTGAGGTGTTAGAGGACAGGTAACTGGAACTGTTCCACCCCAGGCCCATCCCAGTAAGGCGGTAAGTTAATTATTCTGAAAATTTGAAATGCTTATGTTATTACTTAACCGCCTATACCCATGTCCCAATAACACTGTCCACTTACCTACTAAACACCACATAAATATCCCAAATCCCCTTCCTTAATTCCTCACCAATTTCCCATAACTCACAAAAAATCTTCCAACTTCTCTCTACCAAACCCTAACTTCCAAAAACCTAACCCAAAATTCACCATGGTTGGAGGCAAGAAAAAGCAAGGTTCGAAGGAATCAACCAGCTCTGGCGCCATGCCAACCGTCGAACAGGTGGCCGAAGTGATTGCTGTCGCTTTGGTAACATCACTTGAGCCATCCTCACCGCGATCAAGACCTAAGACCTCTGCGGTGATACGAACAAGAGCTGTGAAAGAGGTTTTTGAATTGGAAGAAGAGAGGGTTGTTCCTGAGCATGAGGAAGAGGAGAAGGTTGAGGAAGTCGAAGGGGAACAGGTTCCTTCAGAAAAGAGAGACAGAGAAGAGGACGAAGCGGAGAACGAAGAGGACAAGGAAACCCCAATTGGGCCTCGATTCTTAAAGAAGTGAAAAACTACGGCAAGCAAAACCACCGGCATCAAAGGCTCCCGTGGTTGGATCTTCATCCGTTGGGAAAAAGAAGAGAGCTCCTATGGGAACTCCCGTCGGGCCCCACTGGGTTGTATGTGCGGGTGGACCCTTTTGGTATGCACTCAACATCTCCTTGATCAACCATTATAGCAATCAAAAGCCCTTAACAATTTGTCAAAAGCACTTGAACACATCTCAACAAGATACAAGTGAGAAAATATTATCACAAAAATATTATCAACTATCAAGGATTTCTTATACTTGTCAAATGCCGTTGAAAAGTCAAAAGAGTGAGAATGAGAATCACCCCACTCAATCAACTTATGATCATCCCAATGACTCTCTTTAGAACTTTCGCTCATGATGTGGTCATTAACCCGATGAATGCAAACACTATAAATCACATTCACATCATTGGGTTTCGATAAGGCAACAAGAGAGTCAATGGGAAAGGGAGGCGAATCATTCAAAGGATGTAAGATTAGAGATGAGGTCATGTTAATGCATTCCGCGGAGTATGAATCATGATGCACACGATCACAAAATTCATTCTCTATCGACGTCTCAAAAACCTCATCCTCATGTCAGTCTATAGATGAAGATAAAAGAGCTCTAAGTAACTCATTAAATTTGGCAATAAGTATATATAAAGATTCAACTATTTCTTCAAAATCCCTTCGTGTAGCCGACACTAAATTGCTCAGGGAACTTTGATGTGGGCAGTTGAGGGGGTTGGGGAGTTTGGTATTCACCGTATGATAGATTGGAATAATCCCAAGTACCAAGAGTATAATCATTAGAGCATGAATCAAA
>BSSO01004412.1:0-14594 GCA_030267885.1 Mesembryanthemum crystallinum | reverse complement strand
AGATTCTAATTCATCAAATGCAAATCAAAAGGAACAATGGATTACACAAAGTGCATGCAAGATGCAACTGACCGCCCTACGAAACCACTCCCATTAAATTGCATTTTTAAAATAGTGACGAGGACAGATACTCTCTACAAGGTTCATCTCCAAATTCTTAAAGGATGAACACAAGAAATAGTTGATTTTTAAGCACAAAGGTCACAATGTTAGTTCACTACTACGTACCGCAAAAGCACCACTACAAGTAGTCATAAGAGATATATAGTAGCAACTAACAATATATTAGAAACAATTCTTCTCAAATATCAAATGAACATATCACTCTCATATATGGAACCAATACAACTATTAGTTGGATATTTACTTGAATTCCCACAAATGACTATTTTCACAAGGCTGCATTCCTAGGTCGTAATAAACAACTTATGTTGTGATATCCAGAAACCTTAAAACCAATAAGAACTATGCAAGATGCAAACCTAGGAGATATCATTCATAACACCCAATCGGAGGGCATCTAATTTACAAATATTTAATTGAGCTGTAGAAATAATCTTTTACCGAGGAGACTAGGCAGTCATTATGATTAGGAACACGAACTTGAAGGGGGTAAAAATATGGCCCTCCTCATTGACACACCCATTTCTTGTCTATCTTGTATGTATGTCACTAAACACTATCGAGGAATTCTTATCTCTTTCTCTCTAATTCACTTAACATATGCACTAAAATAAATAAAAAAACAAACATCTCAGCAATTCCCTTGTCCCCTATAAACCCTTGTCAAAAACCCTCTCACCGCACAAAACTTGTGCTTATAGAGACTAATCTTCTAATATGTGATTTTCTCAGGCAAAAATAGCAATACATCTCCAGAACAAAAGCCCAACTCCCCAAATGCAAAATTGCAACATGCCCAACACTGCACAATCCAAAAGAACACCAAAGCAACAAGGAAACAAAAAATTTGGAAAAACCCAATGAATTGAATTGAATATAACTCGATTATTGAAAGATAAATTCTTTTGAAATAAGATATAAAAGGGGGGCATACAATGCCACTAGGAGTTAAGGAACAGGGTTGTTGGAGGAGAATAAACGGTCAACTTTGTCGGCTTGTTCGATAACAACGTCAATATCGGTAACGTCAGTAACAGAGATTAGGATTCCCTCATCTCAATGTTACTATCATATCATTATAAATAATTATTACATATCACTATTTACACTCAATATGTAGATAACTAGTAATTTATCTGGAGGTGAACTATTGGATATTTGGGTATCACTAACGACTCACCTAATTACCTTTACTTTTTAACTCTTGTATGTTTTTTCTCGTAAATTGGTTGTTAATAATTCATAAATATTTGAATTCGCAATTTGGAATTCAACTAGTATGGAAAAGTTCAAATCCGACAGAATGAGGTATAACTGATTATATAGGAGTATAATCTAATTTATTTGAAGGACAAGTACAATCTCATTAAAATTTCATTACGTGTCAAAAGTTAACCTGATATGAAATCGACCCAAAATCGACCTGCAAATAATACCTTCTAAGGAAAATCTTCTTGACTCAAAACCATATAATAAAGGCACCAAATCTCTGAAAACCATCAAAACCATATAATAAAGTTTTATTTGATATGTCTAATTTTTTTCCGCTTCTTTTGAGCCAACTTATGTTTCCTTATATTAACTCTTTAGTTTTCAAATAAATAATTATAGATTCAAATGTCATCACATGGATAACATTTTACTCCATTGGTTGCATAATATAAGTTTCTTGACTATTTTTTTTTTTGGTTTCATAATATAAGACACGCATCTCTTCACAAATACCACTCTTTATTTTTATTCTTCTATTTCTATTCCCCCAAATTACCAAATTGGTCTTTTAAGTGAGCACCTTTGGACAACTTGTCTTCTAAAACTTAAGTAAGTCAGGATGAGATTAAAAATGAACACTTTTGGCACATTAACCCTCAGAACCGAAATCTTCAATTTAATTAAATAAAAAATCATTTTAAATTAATTTTAGAATTTTTCTCCCTTTTATGAATTATATAATTATTTTCTTCTCTTTTTAATGCTTTTTCTCAGTTTTTTTTCTTTTTTTCCCAATTTCCTCCCTTTTCTTCCTTTTTCCCTTTCACGTTCAAATTCATTTTTTTCACCTCACTCCTCTTCCCCTTATCTCCCGCCTCTCATATTCTCTCTCCTCCCACCATGTTTGAGAAAGTTTTCTCTCACCTCCCACCATGTTTGAGGAAAGCTTTCTCTCACCTCACTAACAACTACCAATTCCACCATGTTTGTTAGTGAGGTAAGAGAAAGCTTTAATCCTTATTGCTAGTGGAATTGGTGGTTGTTAGTGAGGTGAGAGAAAGCTTCCTCAAATATGGTGTGAGGTGAGATAAAACTCTCTCAAACATGGTGGGAGGTGAGAGAATATGAGAGATGGGAGATAGGAGGGAGAGGAGTGAGGAAAAAAAATGAAATTGAATGTGAAACGGAAAGGGGGAAATTGGGAAAAAAGAAAAAAAAAATTGAGAAAAAGAATTAAAAAGAGAAGAAATACAATAATACAATTGATAAAAGAGAGAAAAATCCCAAAGTGAATTTAAAATGATTTTTTATTCAACTAAATTCTATTCATTAGAATTTACTTCTTATTGTGACATTTTTTGACTAAGGATATTCTACTTGTAATAGATTTTCTTTCCCTTATTCCACAATTATGTTGACATGTATGCAAAGTTTTAAGATTGCGAAACATATATAGATGCTCTGTAATCATGGGAACAGGGGCAGGAGCACTAGACGGAACAAGAGCAGGCAGACCAGGTGGCTGAGCAGCAGCACTAAGAGCGGTAAAACCACAAGCCTTTAGTGTGTTGACATTAAGAATATCAACCACACGCACACCAATCATAGAAGATAGATCCACACCATGACTGTGAAGGATACGAGTGATCAAGAACCCATAAGGTCGGGTGTGCTTCTCCATAGCAAGGCAATGCTCAATTTCATGATAGCGGGGAAATTGATCTTAACATTTGACACCAGCAAATATGTAAGAGTAAGCTCAAGGAATGATAGTTCACCTTTTTTTCTTTCTTGGGGAGGATGTTGCGGATGAAAATCAAGAAAGCCAAGGCCGCAAATGATGTCAACTGCTTCTTGAGGATCTTAAGTGTGCTTTTCCGAGAGGAATCACATGATAGAGTGTGGACAATCTGAAGAGGAGTGTGAGGATCCTGAAGACGTGGCCAACCTAATGACCCATAACTATCATAACCCGATGCATCAATACCCAATGTTTCCTCGAAATTAAGCTCATCCAGAGCAATAGCAATTCCACCCATATCAGCACAAAGTAGCCCATCAACTATTGTCGCAACATTAAAGAACTCAAGGACCTCCTTTCTAGCAAACATATGGGTATGATCCACAAAAAAATCATACCATCCTTGGAAGTGCAATGCATCAAGAAAATAAGAGCAGCTATACTTTTGAAAAGTCTCAGGGATGAGCACCTTACCGAGAGTAAAATTGACCGCTTTAGCCTTCTTTGGAGGAGGAGAGTCATCCAGAGTGGAAGTAACTTTGGCGTTTAGAGGGACAAGGGGCTTTCTTGCTGGGACCAGGGTGCTTCTCTGAGGGACAAGCAGTAGACTTTGAGGGAACATGGGTCTTCTTAGCAGCCCCTGAACTTTTCTTGGAGGGAACAGGGTCAGGGTGTTGTTCCCTAGCACTTGCCTTCTCAGTAAACTTCAACGGTGTGGTAGGCTTCCTTGCACTTTTGTGAGGAGCCTCATTCGGGGGAGGCTCATTGTCTGGGAATTCAGAAAGAGCAGTTTGAGGCCCACTTGGCTTACTTCGAGTCCCAATAATCGGTTTAGGAGGAGGTAGAGAAGCAGCCTTTGGTGAAGTTTTCCCAACCTTGTCGCATGCCTTGAAACCCGTTTGCGAGTAGCTGCACTAGTAGCCTGAGTACCCGAGTAAGTGTCACTCCAACGCTTGAGATCTCTTGCTGGTTGAGCTTCTTCTAAGGAACCTTGAAAATGAGAAGCCTCCCATCATTAGAGCCATCTGATACATTGGGATCACTGGGAGGAACGCTGTCAGGGATCATTTTCTCGACAGGACCCTTTCCCTTAGATGATAGTGTAGGGGAGGGAACAGGGGTAGGACTACTGCTAAGAACACTGGCTTGTGTTCGTTTCGGAATAGGAACTTTTTCATCAGTTTCGGTCTCCTCACTAGAGTCAACCTCAGAGTGAGGTGCCTCTGCTTCCCCCTCAGCTGGACCACCCTTGTTTTTCTCATCATCTTTCTCTCCTTCAGAGGACTTCGGAATACTATGATCTAGTGGCTCAATTTCTTGCTCATCATCGCCATCATTACCTCTTTCATTCCTTTTCATCCTCAACCTCTTGTTCTTCAAATTCCTTTTCTTCTTCACTAGATCCTTTATCTTTAGAACCTTCTAAATCACCACTTTCTTTCAATTCATCACTCTCATTTTCTCACCTTTTTGTTCCTCACTTTCACCTTTTTCTTTTTGAACACTCTTTTCCTTTTCAATTTCAACTCCTTTTCCACTCAATTTCTCTCCTTTTCACCTCCCTCTATAAGAATTCAGTCTGAGGTGTATTAGGAAATTATGATTCTAATGAAAATAATTATACTACCCAAAGAAATTTCATTAGATATATGAACAAACAGAAATAAAATTATACACAAATAAGCGCAAACAATGTACAATATAATTTGATAAAACTAAAACTGCATAATACTAGAAGAAAGAAACGAAAAAGGAAAAAAAAAAAAATGAAAACAAACGTATGAAGGAGTGTGGTGGGGAGGGTTTTGAAGCTTGCAACTAATTGAGTTGCGTGTTAAAGACACTGATTAGTATTGTATATATACTAATAGAAAATAAATCTTGAGAGACCTAATTGGGTTTGGAAACTAAACGGAATGGAAGAGGATAGTTGGGAACTCAACCTTGTTTTTTTTTTTTTTTTAAATCTTAATTTATCTCTTGTTTTATCTTTTTGCTTAAATGCTTCATTTATTTGTTTTATTAAGATCCATTTTTTTTTATTTTTAAATTACTCCCTCCATCTCATGAAGTTCCTTATGTTTGAAAATTTGAGGTCAAAGATAAAAAAAACTTTGATCATTAATTTGTGAAAATATATAAAGATCTACAAAGTAAAAATACTTATATTAGATTCATGTTAACTAATAATTTCATAATATTATCATTTTATAATATTTTACTTATATAAATTTACAATTATTCATGGTCAAACTGTTGCATTGGAGACAGTGAAAAGTCCAAGGTAAAGAATTTCGTGGGACGGAGGGAGTATCTTTTAAGTTTTCTATTCAACGTATACTTGTATTTCTTTTGTTTCTCAACACGAGTCTACTTTTGTCATAATTATCTTTTTAGATTTTATAAAAAAAAATCAAAAAAATGAGATAATTCGTATCCTCCATGGCGCACCGATGGCTCCCGAAAAGTTCTTGTTTTATATATATATTAAGATTAAGATTATGATATAACAAGCATGCATAACTAGTGATTGCGAAGATAACAATACATCCGGATTGGTTATTGTTTTGAGAATTTTGATTTGTGCATGTGCATGTCATTTGTTAACACCATAAATGTCTCAACTAAGTATCTTCATAGGAAACTTGGCAATAAAAAGTCCCAAAACCACCAAAATGCTAGAGATAAGCGGATGTTATGAAAATATGTAGAAGATAATGAAAAAGGAGACTGAATATGTAATAATTTATAATGTAAATAGTGAATTCAGTCCACCAATTTAAACGATTAATGAAAATATGTAATTGTTTATCATTAGAATCTGAGTTATACATACATACATACATACATACATACATACATACATACATACATACATATATATATATATATATATATATATATATAAAATAGATTTTATACTATAGCTATATTCAACTAATTTACTTTTTTTAATCATTGTATTGCATACCAAACCCATATAAATAGGAAAAATTTCAAAAAGGGTGCCCGAGGTTTGCATATTCCCATTTAGGGTACTTAACATTTGAATTCATTTTCATTTAGGGTCCGATGACTTGACAGTGTTTAATTTTCTGTTAGATTAGTGCCGTGTTTAAGGATGGTTTGATATCTGTGTGCCATTGATGATAATTTTACACTCACAGGGGAAATATATTTTACACTTACGGCCTCGGACACGTCACTAATCTAACTGAAAATTTAATGCCGTCAGGTCATTGGACCCTAAATAAAAATGAACTCAAAAGATTAGGTACCCTAAATGGGAATATGCAAACGTCAGACACCCTTTTTAATATTACACCAAACCTCGGGCACCCTTTTTGAAATTTTTCCTATATGCAAAGCATTGTTTTAAATATTAGTCCACTTTTACCCAAAAAAGAAATCAAAGAAAAAAAAGAATAAATAATCAATGATTCAACTGACATGTGTGGAAAAGGTAAAGCCTAAAAAAAAAGGACATCTATGATAGATAATTGAATGCACTTATTTCTTCATGATAAATGTATGAACTAATTAATTTAATTTATTAATTGTAAGTTAGTCTTGTGCATTAAGATATCAAGTTAATTGAAATTTGGTATTAATTTGACATGATGATATGATAAAGCTTGTTGACTTGGCAATTATTATGGGGTGATGTGGATGCTTATGTGTCATGCTCACAAAGTTTATGATTCACTTATATATATAAGATAGATTTTAACATATAATCAACAACAGAAATTGAACCTTGATGCCCTCATGACTAGTTTCAACCTACTCGATCCGTAGTCTTATGAATTTATAAGCTTCCTAATGGTGTAAACCACACCTATAATAGACTTTAATATATAATCAACAACAGAAATTGAACCTTGATGCTCTCATGACTTGTTTCAACCCTACTCGGTCCATAGTCTTATGAATTTATAAGCTTACTAATGGTGTAAACCACAGATAGGCCCTTAAGTAAAAAGATATTGTTCATCGAAAAATTAGGGGAAAATATGTCCTTTTTCACCAAGAAACTATTATATAGTCCCGCACCATTGGTCCCCCTCTCACAAAATAAGATATATTTTTATGGTGATTTGGAGTGGGCTCCAGTTTTTTATGAGAGGAGGGATCAATGAACTACCTAAACCCTAAACCACGAACACCATGTTTGCCCTGGGGTCAAACGGTTGACCCCGGACACTCAACGATTTAAGAAAACTTTTAGGCACTACACGAAGCAACCTATAGAAGCTGTGTTAACGCACATTTCAAGAGGGTTTTAGCTTATGGTAAAAAGGTCGCAACTTATAACAACAATACCGAAATGAGTATTGTTGGAAGATGATTCCTAACGACACTCAGAAAAGTGATTTGTGTTTTTGTTGAAAATTATTTCCTCATTTCCATTTCATTTTCCTTAGAATTTGATTAGTTCTATATTCCAGTGAAAAAGAAGTACCTAGTCGTTACGTATACAATTGGACCTAGTCGTATCCCCCATTTCTCTCTCTCTCTCTCTCTCACACACACACACACACAAAAACCTTAACTCTATTTTTGAGTTCTAAGAGCTACTATAAAAGATTCGCCACCGATAGTAGTCCACAATCTCCATCCTTATTTTCTTCGCACTTTTTAGCTTTCTAGTTGTTTGTTATTGAATAAAATCAATCTCTCCTTTTTTTATAGTTAGTTTGTTTCATTCATTGGTTTGGTTATCCCTCACTTAGCTTGTTTTGAGTATTGTTTGTGTTTTAGTTTCTTTGTTTGTATGTGACTACAGTGGATTTTCTTTTTCAAAACTCTGGTAAGGTACTCCGCAAAAGGTTGTAATATAGAGAACGATACTAAAAGGAAGTCATTCGAAATTGTAATATCTCAAGTGTTAGATAGCTTTTCGATATAAATGTATTCGGGTATTTTATATCTCTATGTTGTTGAATTTGATCTCTTTTGCCGATGACTTATGGCTTTTCATGACTACAACTTAAAATTTCCCCGCAAACTAAATATTCATTAAATTAGAGATAATTTTTGACTTAAGTGCTTTCTGGCACTGTTAAGAACCTTGTGTCTTCGCTAGTGAGGATAGGTAAATGATGTTGTTGCTTGTTTTTAATGAGTCGATTTGCTTATTGGTACACAAAATTTGATGATTTTAGGGTACCTTAGCTTGCATGTTATCGAGCTTCAACTGAGCTTAGAAATTGTGATTTAGCACTTCGGTTATCTCTTCCGATGTTAGATTGGGGATGCTTTGAAAAGAGAGAGAGGGAAGTTGAGGAAAATGAAAAATTCCTTAGAAGATAAAGGATTCCTTGGAAAGTAGAGAGGGAAATGCTGTATTAGAGTACATGACATTGGAAGCGGGTCGGAGAAAGAAATGATAAATCAACCCATCATAAACAAGCAATGACATCGTTTACACATATATCAGTAACGAAATTCATAACGGAGCTGGAGAAAAGCAGTAAAGCAAGGACAATATAAAACTCCTCTTAAACAAGAAATTATTGAATATCTCAAACCTTAGGGAATTAAAGTAAAAAAGAAAATTTTAAGGGAAATTCTACATGGTGCCATTGTTGTCTAGGAAATTCTACATGGTGTAGTTTATTTTTTTCGATTCTATGTGGTGCCATTGCACTCTTGACAATGTCTGTCCTGTGACCTAAAAATATGAGAACGTTAAGTTTTCAGTCATTTATGTGAAATGACTATAATGCCATTAATGAACGCGTGTGTACAACATGAAACGCAATTCATTCACACCCCCTAATTGTCAAACCTGATTATCTCTAATCATTTACCTAGCATTTTTCAGTTCATTCAACCTGATTAACGTTAAATTTTCAGTCATTTATGCTGGTGAGGGTCGTGGGTTTTATAAGGAGTGGGGAGATATTAACTAAGTAAAATGGTTAAAAGGGGAGTAGGTAATGAATTTGACGGAAAACATAATGGATGGTCACGGGAGAGACATTGTAAAGAGTACAATGGCACCACATAGAATCGAAAAAGAAAAATTACACCATGTAGAATTTCCCACACCACAGTGACACCACGTAGAATTTGCCAAATTTTAATTATATAAGACTATAATTGGAAATACATCATCAACTAATTAATATCAACTTATTTAATGACCTGTTTGAATACAATTAAAATATAAGAATTAGCCTATTTAAATGTTTAGATAACATTAGAATTTGATTTTTGAAATTGTACCAATTCCATAAAAAAATTGAAAAAGATTGAATTGTTGGGATTTCAAATTAGCACCATTTATATGTTACTATTTCAATTCCCAATCCAACTCATTAACACTCTTTCTCCCTCTAAGGTTCTCTTAGTCTCTTCCCCTAAGGCCCTCTTTAGGGAGTGTTCAGTTCACCTGAAAATATTTGACCTGAACTGAACAATTTGAACTGAACTTAATAAATAGTAATTCGTGAGAGAAAAAGTATATGGCTTGAATTGAGCTGAATTGAACGACCTAAAATAGGATTCGGTAAGGTGAAATGACCACATCCTCTTTTCTGATATTGGATTTCTATCACTAGTGTATTCACTAGATTTATGGAAACTTCTACAATAGGCATCACTAAATAGTGGCTATTGAAACTTTTAATTTACACCATTGGATTAAAATGAATAAATCTTTCGAATTCACAACTTTCAATTATGACTAACGCACTTATATATTTATCATGTTTGGTTGAGCTCAAAAAACACTTTGAAACCAACCAAAATAACAAGTATTTTTTTGTTTTTTTCCGACTTTGGCTGCAACCAAAAATAGTTTAGATCTGACCAAAATGATAATGTTTCCATGACCACTATTTAGCATTGACCGTGGAAAAATTCACCCTAGATTTATATTCTCATGCCATATGCAAACAAGGCAAAACAATACCATTCAAGTCACCATCTTTTCTCTTGTGTACTACTATGATCAAAACATTATCAACTCTTAAATCCTCCAAACAAAAAGTGAGAACCTAACACTTCGAAAATGTCAAGAACAATACTAAAATTAGTGTAGCAAGAATTTACGACGAAAACGGAAAAAAAAAATTGGGAAAAAAATTTGAATTTTTTTTACAAGGGCAAACTCATGTGCCAGAAAAACTAAAGTCATCCAACAGTGGTGATATTGTGAAGTTCTTGCTGATGTATTAATGACAAATGAGCATCGCTGGTTTCAGGAGCCTCCACATTGGCTGCATTTGTAGGACGGCTTGCTTGTTGTGTATCCTCGTCTAGTGCTCTAAAGTATGAATAGGGTCCCCATCCTGTCACACAAAAACCATTTTAGAGAGATATTCATTATCCAAGAAGTAGAGAACAAATTAAAAAAACATGATTTCTCAAGACATTAATTAAGGCTACAAGTAATCATATGATTGATTTCACTTTTTTTTAGGTGTAAATATGATTGATTTCACTTAATTATTAACAAATTTTAACAAAAAATCAGGAGAATCAATCGTTATTAACAAAGATTAACAATGTTGATAAAACCCAGTACAATCAACGAAGCTAACAGAACTCAGTAGCAAGGGCGAATCTATGGTCAGGTCTCAGGTGCATTCCCATCAAAAAAAAGTTAGTAAAGGGCCTGTTTGGCCAAACTTCTATATGAAAGCACTCATCCGTTGCATTTTACTCTTCCAATAATCTCTTCAACCTCCTCCTCCTCTATTTTAACTTCTACTAAGTTGAAATGAGTTAGAAAGTAAAAGCTCCAAATTGTATCTTATACTTCTAACCCCTTTTCAACTTCTTAGTAGTCAAAATGGATGAAGAGCTGGTAGTGGAGGAGTGGGTGGTAGAAGAGCATATGGAATGAATAAGTGCTTATTTTCATAAGCTTGGCCAAACGGGCCTTAAATTCTCTTTCCATTAATTTACATCTCCATATTTCCCTATATCCGTTATTTTGTCAGTACAATCAACAAAATCAACGAAGTCCACTAGCATGAAGAGATAAACTTGGCCTAATTAATATGTGGCTTGTCATATTAGATCAAGGTTTATCTGAGATGCTTTAGGTAGTGCAAAATAGTGTGTCCCACTTGGACCAAGAATTGACAGGCTGTTGGATTTAGTCACTAGGTGGTCCATATTTTTGCTATGCCATTTCAGATTTGCAAGAAGTCAAACCCAGAAAAAACAGAAAATTGTACAAACTCCAAATTTACCCTTAGTATGATGTGGTAAAGGGAAGAACTGGAGATAGCAAAAGAAAGCAACAGTAAGGCCTGCACAAGAAGAACAGAATTGAGATTAACAATAATTCCAACAACAAAAGAAACCTAAAGAAAAAAAACAAAGAAAAACAAAAAAGGGTGATCAATGTAATTTTGCTCAATACGAACCTATTAAAGCTGCAGCGAAAACGTCCTGCCAGTGGTGCCAGTAATCATCAACTCGAGAAACACCAACCATGGCTGCAACAAGAAGAGGTAGAAGCACAATGCATAATTTCGCTGCATGGCCCCTTCTATCAAAAACTTGGACTTTTGCAGCTAGATACAGTGACAGAAATCCAAGACCGGCAAAAGACCCTGCAGAGCCAAACACTTGACATGTAAGAGGGTAAAAGAGAGAATGAACAACAAAATGCAGCACAGTATTTAGAGATAGAGCTTTGATTATGCTGCTTTTGATGCATCAATCATAATTAAATTGAATTTCACAAACACTGCATACTATATGAAGAGTTTATTATATGCACAACACGTTACAGATTTTACAAAGTTGAGCTTCATGTTTCCCTGTAGAAAAATACTGATATAGGATCGCCTACCATGGTTTTCAATGTTAAAAATAGAAGAGAATCGAATACAAAGCAGCTGGTAAAGAGTCACTTACATGAGGTGTGACCACTGGGAAAACTCTTGTGTCCCTCCTTTATGATGCTCGGATCACCATGGCATATTACATTACCAAGTTTATCATACAACTGGAAAAGGCATGAAAAAACACAAAATCATATTCCAGTCCCTAATTGTCAGAGCATTTTCATATCTGATAGTTCAGGTAACAACTAGAAGAGTAATTATATAGCAAGAAAAGATAATAGTACAAATAAACACGAGCATACGAATCCATTCTTAAACATACTTCTTTTCCATCAGGAAAGCAACGCCAAAAGAAGTCTGGTCTAGGCCGACCAACTCCATCTTTTATTGCATCCGTAATGACTCCAGTAATCAGTACTGAATACAAAAGCCCTGCACTAACAATAGTGTATATAAGCTAACTTCAATAATCCTTAGTTTACCATATAATTACAAAGTAATGAACTGGTATAGTGATGATTATACCAAGAACTGCATGGTGCAAATCATGAACATCTCTTCTCCTTAAGTAGCGGATGATAAAAATGATTATAGGCAGCAAAACTGCATAGATCTGTACATGTCAATGACGAATGAGTACTTTTAATATATTGATTTAATGTAAAATGAGTAATCCCTGATAGTTAGTAGTAACTATACGAGTCAAAACGAAACTTACAGGAACAGCCCAGATAGGAACTGTATTGGGTTTCAGAGGATACTTAAGATCTGTCATCATGTCCTTTCCAACAAAGCGGTAAAACGGGCTTATGACATTCAAAATGATTTCAATCACTCCCAAAAGCACCAGTATAAGCCAATCATGGAGATGTTTTCTCGCGACTGTTGATCCATGGCCTTGTATAGTAAATGCTCTTATATCCATCTCTATTGTTCTTCTGTCATCCTAAAAGTTAAAGTCAAATATGCATGTATTGCATGTTGTAACTTGCACTAGCTGATAGAACAACAACAAGGATGACAACAATAGCAAAGACAGCAACAACAATGACGACAACAACAACAACGACAACTGAGGTCATCATGCCACAGTGAGGGTCTTAGTCCTTGACCAATTAATCATCCTAAATGTTGACTGTTTTATGTGAGTCACTCATAACTCCAAGTGGGAGAACCAATTTCTCCCAGGATTTGAACACAAGACCTCTTTAATTTGGTCATAATACCTCTGGTAGCATATGAAGGAAGCCATTCAACCAAAAGCTTAAGCTGATAGCTTGAGACCCATCAATTGTTATATATCCTAATACACTCATGCACATCATACTTACTTGCTGGTTTATAGTAACGAGTATCGAGAAGAGTTCATTATTGTCACATTTAAGTTATTATAGGTGAAAAACCCAATATTTACCACAAATTTTTACCCATTTCAATCATAAGATATGCAAATATGCAACATGCTTAGCATCATTAACATGAATAAACCACCTAAACCAAAAACATGAAAAAAAACACCTGGAAGAGGCACAAAAGAATCATCAATTCAGTTATCAAAAGTTATCATGTCAGTAAACCCATAAACCAATCACTAATTATATTTTATTAAGAAGCATAATCAACAAAACCCAGTTTATAATCATATGACAGCAAAAGGGCCAGCTTTTTAAGCTAAAAAATTAAGTTGTTAACTTTTAATTAACTAAAAGGCCCACATATCTTTTCTTTCAAATCAACTAAAAGCAACTCGTCAACAGAAAGTTAGTACTTTTATTTTTTTTGGTACAAAAATTCTTCAGAAAACTACACACCAAACTTTATATAGTATGCCAAAATATTTCAATTTCCAATTAAAATGTCATATAAATAAATACTCCTATATATATATTGTTTGAAAATGAAGAACTTTTCGCTAACCTGAGAGGCGAAAAGTGATGACAAGTAACGCCAAGCCATAGCTGCAAATAATGACTAAATCCCTTTGATCAAAAGGGCACAAATGAAAGTTACGCTTAAAATGTTTATGAAATGTGGATGAAATTAAGGAAGAAAAATGAAGGATTTACAGAGAAATTAATGAAGAAAATAAGAAGAAGAAGAAGAAGACAGAGAAAAACTTTTGAGGTTGTTGCGGGGAAGGAGGAGAGAGAAAATTGGGATGGTAGTTGATTATATAACCGTGTGACAACTGACGTCGTGCTGATCAGGAGAAACGGTCTAACAAGTTTCGAAACTGAGTTTAATTAGAATATTTGTATGAATTATTAATGTTAATTATTGGTAATTACGTAGTAGTCCGAGTTTTCTTGTTGCCCACAAAGTGTGCATAATTAGCCTATTTTTGTATAGTTTTATATACACTGGCACCTTTTAAGATTTAACTACACTGGAAGGACCTGTCCTTTTCGGTTTTATGGCTTTAAGGACCTTATCTTTTATTTTGTAGCTTTAAGGACCCAATCTTTGGGTTTAAAGGTTGAAGGACCCAACCTTTCGGTCTTTGTAGCTTTAAGGACCCGCCTTATGATGACGTGGCACTGAAGATAAAATTAAATTAATTTTTCTTCCCCATTAACTGAATAAAGCAGGCCCCACTCCATTTTAAAACACAAAAACCCTAAACTACCCCTATTTTACTCTCTCCTCCACTCCACCTTTTCTCCCATTCTTTCTCCTCAAGAGAGAAGAACATCACCATACCACCATCA